>JBBIGA010000126.1:12104879-12117724 GCA_037576975.1 Alestes dentex
GTTTGAGGGGGCAAGACGTGGAGAGAGAGAGAGAGAGAGAGAGAGAGAGAGAGAGAGAGAGAGAGAAAGAGAGAGACTCAGTCAGCACAGAGACCGCCAGGCACAAGAGATCCTGGTTGCCTCAGGAGAAAAGAATATACTAAACACTCCAGAAACTGAACTGCACTTCCTGACAGAATACCCCAAATTCACTCAGAGCATAGCATTAGCAAAAAGTCAGCAACAAATATCCCTCTTTACCAACATCTCTTATAACAGAGAGATTAATGTGTCTGCTAGAGGAGCATAAAGAGTGCTGCACACTCGCATCTCACGTCCTCATCTGACACCATTAAAAGAACAGAGTGACCATGTCACACACACACACACACACACACACACACACACACACACACACACACACGCACTCAATCTCATTTTATTAGTTTGACTATGTGTCTCTGCACTATGTATGTATATTTGTACAAAGCGTTTTTTTCTGTTTCTGCTACTGTACAATTGTTCAGTCTTCTAATAATTTCTTTAATACATTTTACATTCTGTAACATGCTCTGGCAAGATGTGAAAAATATGAAAAAGAGAGACAGAAAGAGAGAAAGAAAAAGAATTAGAAAATCAGAGAGGTAAAGTCAGAGATAGAGAGAAAGACAGAGAGGGAAATTAAGAGAGGTAGAGTGAGAGAGAAAAAAGTACAGAGCTAGAGAGAGGGAGAGAGAGAAAAGTAGAGAGAGATAGAAAGATTAGTGCAGCTCACTGGGCTCAGCAGGGTTGCCGTAAGATCAGTGAGAGAAAGCTGATAAAATATTAAGCGGTACATGATCTCTCCAATGACTTCTCTTAAATAATACACTTGGACATAGCGACTCACACACACACACACACACACACACACACAGAGCACCTGAGCCCTGTTGTATTATCTGCTCTGTCTCCAAATTTCCTCTCTCTCCCTTTCTCTCGCTCTCTCTCTCTCTCTCTCTCTCTCTGTGTATGTGTGTATATATATATATATATATATATATATCCTGCTGTTCTGCGTTAAGTCATTTGAAGCAAAACTACACCTGCTTCTGCTTAATTACATTGATAGTGTTTAAGGTAGCGTATGTGTGTGTGTGTGTGTGTGTTTTCCTTATCATCCAGTATATGTCTCTTACCACCCACACCAAGAACACTTGATGTTTGTTTTTATTTAGAATAGAATGTACACTCCTTCTTCTCCTAAAGTCAAACAGGCCTGACACTTCTGCTGCACTTTCACAACACCACTCAGCCCATCAACACTCGGCCCAGAGCCTGCTGGAGAGAAACACTTGTACATGTAAAGTTACACAGAATACACACACTCACACTAACACTCATACACATATACACTTCATTCTTTTGCAATAATTTATCACACTTTTATTTCCCCTGCAGTGATGTTAGCACTCATCAGTACTGATATTTTTGAACTGTATTAGTCACCTTTTCTGTAAAAGAGCTTGAATATGAGCTTTTATCAATAGTCTGGGAAATCATTATTTAACTATCAAATCATTATTTAGGCAAAAAATGCTCTTCATAGCAAGGAAGACGTATAGAGTGTAGACGCTTAGCTAGGTATTTCAGTGTCTTTAAAAAACTGATTTAAAAGATGAGAGGGTAATAAAAGAGAGAGTGTGTTGCTGAGGTTTTCAAGGATTATGTAATCCCTGTGCAAACCCTGAAAGTTACACACACACACACACAAACACACACACACAAACACACACACACACACACACACACAGAGCACACAGTGGTTAAACTGAAACACCAGCTTCTCTAATATTGGAACAATCAGAGCTCACATTTAACACACATCAGAAACAAGCAGACAGTAAGAAAGGACAATAATAAAAGAGAGAGAGAGAGAGAGAGAGAGAGAGAGAGAGAGACAGACAGAAAGAGAGAGAAAGAGAGAGAGAGAAGGCTGTGCATATATTTTTAGTAAATTCTGTACCATTCTTTCAGTTATTTTACAGATAAATTGAAGCTGTTTTGAGGCTTAGAAAATATGACTATTAGTGAATACTACTTTTGAATTTGTACAGTAAAAAGCATGGTGAGAATAGGCTGGTTTATGTATTTATAATGTATTTATAGTTTACACTGTACGCTTGCCACTGGTGTGATTTTAAGAGAAGAAAACAAAATGAAATGGAAAAATGATCAGGTATGTAAAAATAAGATACAAAACAAAACACAACAAGAATGTCTTGCACACCTGTTTTCTGTTGCTCTGTATTCTTCTCTTTAAAGTGTACAGTACTGTACATGTTAAGTAGACAGAAACCTGTTTTTTGCTAAGAAGGAAATGCACTGTTTGTTTACTTTTATGTTCTTCCGAAGCCTTCAGCAAATCACACACATTACAGATAACTGTTAAAGATTTTGGTATATCCATCAAAACAGCTAAAAATATACCATTTTAGATGATACATCTTTTAAGACTATGAGAAACAGAAGAGGGAAAAGAGATAGATACATAGAGAGAGAAAGAGAAGAGAGCAAGAGAGAGAGAGAGAGAGAGAATGAGAGAGAGAGTGAGAGAGACAGAAGGAGAGAGAGGTTGGAGGAGGTGTGATGGAGAAAACCATTGTTTTGTGAGCAAACAGCAAAATTTATTGTTCCATTTAAGAAACGTGCATCATATCCTCTCCCCCGGAAGGAAAAAAAGAAGCCAAAGTGCCGACACAGGTTTTCTAAATCTCAACCTCAGACAATATAACAACCACAATACGCTGTGGCTCAGCCACACATGCACACTAAAAGCACAAGCTGCTCTTATACACACACCTTAACCTACATTTCTGTGGAAAGGAGAGCAGGTGTCACTTTCTCAAAGCCGCTAATTCCATCTTCCTTTTTAGCTTTATTTCTTAGCAACCTTATCTCTAACAGTATTATTCCTAGAATGGACAGAGATTGATGGTTGTGTTTGCTGTGAAGTCTCTGAGCCGTGGAGCTGTCGGCCTGAGTTTGGTGAGTGGTGCCATAACTGAGTGAAAGGGCTCACCTTTAGTGACCTTCAGTGTCAAAATGCTTGTGAGAAGCACTGACCCTACTGACCTCTACTCGCTCTGAGTTCGGACACTTGTCGGTGTGACAACTGCCAGAAGGCTGGACTCAGGCTGATGTGGTGCTGACATTGTCTCCCAGACCAGCAGGAACACACAAAACAAAACACATCAAAATGCCTGGACAGAGGAAACAGCATTCAACAGACAGAGATTCACAGAAAAAAGACCTTCATACATGAAGTAAGCAGCACTAAATTATTAATGATCTATATTCGTAGGCACAAAATCCAACAATCATACCAGGAGACAATCAGCTATTTATCCAATACTAAATATCACGTGTCACCGTGTGTCCTACTGCACACATGCTTCCACAACACCTCAAAGCCTTCATTTTGCTTCACTTCAACCAGCTGAGCCATTTTTCCTCTGCTTGTTCTACTTAGACATCTGTAACCATAAAGCTCACTGGCTTCACCTAAGTCAGAGAGAGTACATAGAGTCGTTTTGTTCTTTATTTTTCTATATAATCAATGAAATAGACTGCTGTATATTGTATATGTGCCTAAAGCTTTATTTTAATAAGAGGACTTTATTCTGGTGAGCAACATGTGTGTTAATGAAATTACAGATAAAATTAGACCGTTGCAGTAATTTGCAAATCTATATGTAAAATGTTTAAGATCTCTTTTTTCTAATAATAAGGATATATATATATATAATTTGCCCATTCACTTTCTGAGAAAGTAGAAAGTAAACTGTCACTGGAGTGGTACCCTCAAGTGTGCGTCTCCACTACCTTCCTTGGAGTGTTTTCTTGAAAATGTTGATTCAGCTCAAGGAGAAACTAAGAAAAATATAAATTACTAAAACATCTATTCAAATTGATATTTATCATTTGTATATTTTTGTAATTTTCCACTCTAACAAATGTTTCCATTATTCTGACGAAAGCATTCTCATATTATTGGGTGTTAGGGATATTTGTATAGTACATGTATGTGCCACAGAGATTAGTGTATATGCATGCTTTTGAAATTGTGTTTACAATAAATTTATTCTGTTTTTAGTTTTAACAGTGTGCAGTTCAGTGTTTTTAAAGTTTTGAGACACTTAGACTCTGGCCCATATTTATCAATCATAGTTCTGCGTGCAGTTCCACGAACTGCTCCTCTTTGGCCTCATGATCATATTCATAAAGATTTAAACATACTGATCCTAAATCAGCACTTACTTTAATATCCTGTATCTCAGTGGTTCACAAAAGCAACAGAAGAAGTCTCACAGGAAAAAAGATTAGCTAATTGTTCCCAATCTAAAAGTAAAACATAGCTTATATTAATGTGAGTATTTCACCAAAGCAAAAACAGGAATGAGGTCTGTAAAAATGACTGACATAAGATACATTTTCCCTCACCAATCTAGAGGGGCACAGGGACAGTGAATCCATAAGTGAAATAGAAATAGGCTGTAGAAATGGGCTACAGCAGGAGGTTTATTTCCCTCCCTTGCATTTCTCTGATAAGACAGACAATTCTTACAGAGACACAGATGCATATCAAAATGGATTATTCAAGAAATAACTTCCATTCTCCACTCCCACATGTCCCACAGCTAATCTCCCTCAGTTAGCATTCAAATTACCTACACACTAGTTAATGTAGCGCTATGTAAGGACATGGGCGCAGGTGAAAGGCTGGCTGCTACAATGGTATCATAAAAATGCATTCTTTTTATGTCTGATGTAGGATTTGAATGCCAACAGCAACAGGGCCATGGTGAATAAGGAGGCTAGCAGTGTATGAATATTTGATGGTTTCCTTGAGGAAGTCTCACACGGGCTAAACGAAAGATTGCTGCTTTGTTGATGGTGCGGTACAATGGCGTCTCGGGCTGGAGCTCTTCCGGCCCCGTGTGGATTCAGTTACTGACGTTTAGCACTTTAGCATTCGCCCAGGACACATTACACCCGCTAGATAGAGAGCTGTCATCCACTGGCCTGACTAACTTTTACCCTTAGCCCCATACGCTAGCAGTTTCGCTAAAAGGAAAGTTGTGTGGCTGGAAAGAAGAGTCGCCTTAAATGTAAGGTAACACCATAATGCAAGGGTAGCATTACTATCAAAAGATGTTTACTAGTTCAGATAGGAACTTGGATATCAAATTAAAAGCCAGTAGCCTTTCAGAACTTTTTCACAAATCTCAGTAGGGCATGGATAAATATTCCTTGTAGTTGTATAGGTCAGATTTTAGCACATAAATGTGGCCTGTGGAAGTTAGAGTAAGCCAAAAACCTCCACTGGCCATCTCCACTGTCCTCTCCTGTCACTCAAATATGAACAGCAGAGCAAAATGGCACAAAAGCCACACCACTCTTGCTGAAAAAAAATATGCAGATGGAAGTTGATGTATGAAATTAACCTTTGCTTTCCTAACTCCTGTCTCTAGACCCAACCCCTCCCCACCACCCCAAACGCACTTGAGGAATACAAATGACCAGTTGTCCAGTCGTGCATATTGATTCCTGGGACTGGGGGGAATTCTTTATTTTTCTACCTGTGTTTCTCACTGATCTGGCAGAGAGTGGGGGATGCAGAGGAGGAAAGGGTTAGTTCTCAGTCAGACTCTCTGTTTTCCTAACATCACAAAAACCAGCTGCTTCACCACACCAAACGATGAATGAGAAAAAGCTTCAGTCTGTCACCAAAGGAAAAAAACGCAGTGAAAGTTTACAACACCACCTGCTCTATCTTAGGACATGATGGATAACAAAGGGGCAGACAAAGAAAGACAAAGACAGTGGGGTGGGGAAGAAAAGACAGAGGCAAATGAAAGCTGAGGCAGAATGTATGGAAATCTACCTGTTTATCTGTGCTCTGCCCATAATGAGTTCTTCCAGTATAACAGTTGCTAGGTAGGATAAGCTTTACAGAATGTTGGCAAAATCCCATTAACCCAATTAGAAATCGTAGGGTGTAGTGTATATTCCTGTAATGTAACTGAGCTTACAAAGTTGACAAATATTTATATCTGAAATTACACTGGAATGAAATTGAATTTTCACATTCTGCAAAGTTGGCCCAGCTAGCAACAGCTGAGAAAAAAAAAAAAACCCAACACATTTCACATTGTAGGCAGAGCATGAATGGATACAATAACAGACTATTTTACTCATCAAGTGGAGAACATTTGCACTTTACAGTTCATTCACCAAAGCCACTGTTTTTCTGTCTGCTTCAGAGGTGCACAACTCTGGTCCTGGATGACCAGGATCCAGCTCCACTTGGTAGCTCCCCTCCACAAACACGATCACTAAACCTGGCAATTAACAGATATTGTCAGTTAAATCTTGAGTGTTTGAGCAGGTAAGTCACCAAATAAAAAAAAAGTCAGCAATTAAAAACTCACACGTCTGTCAGGCCCTGTTTCACCACATACAGTGGAGAAACAGGGCCTGGCAGACGTGTGAATATAATAAAGATGATTTCTGTATGATCACAAAGCTGTTAGGACATCTGCTGAAAGACATGCAGTAGACTCCTCATACGGAGTCCCCTTGTGAATGGCCACCCGGCTATAATGAAATAAAGACTGGGACAGGAGAGAGTGACACAAATGTATATGTGGGTGAAAAGGTGGCCAGGCCACTGCAGGCCTAATCGCATCATCTGCTGAGGGAGACATACCACCTGGGGGACAAGACCAGAGAGGACACAACCCAGAGAGAGCCAGGGGGTGGAGAGGGGGTGACAGACAAGAGAAGCTGAGAGCTGAAGGGCATCGGCACTATAATACACTTTCTACAGTGATGTGCACACATACACAGCCAGTTCCTTTTCAGATTCCTCAAGGCGTCATACAAATTATTGAACAGTTGGCACATGTGGACACGAAATGGAGAACAATGGCTGAGAGATGCATCGACTTGTGCCCGTACAAACAAATGCTTATGGAAAGGTAAGAAAAAATACAGAACTCTTCAAAATAAAAAAAATGGAGTGGAGGCAGAGAAAAGATCATTTATTTGATTGATAGATGGCTCAATGTTATTTTTATTTGTCTCATTAATGCTGCTACATCAGTTGTGAAATGTTGAGTGAGAAATTTGCGGTGAGGTCATTTCATGCAATCTGTTTTCATCCACACGCAGGTCAAGTTGTGAAAACACAACTGTGAATACGTATGCCAGATGAATTTAAGCTGTATATGTGTTATTCACCATGTTTACCAAGCAGAGTTACACAGTCATGGCTATTCCTCCTCATTCTCAGAGGAACAAAACCAATAACTAATAAATAAAATAAAACTAATGTACTCTGTTGAAATTAATGTACTCTGTGAAGTGCCTTAGTGTTAGGTTGATGCTGCCAAAATTATATAAAAAAAAATATTTTTAAGAATTATAAAAAAATAATAATTACAATGAAATTATAAGTCTGCTCTATCAGAACCTTTTTTGAGAATTACTGTAAACCTGCTATATAACAACATGGATAGCCATGACAAGTTCATGAAATGACTGACTCAAAGCAGCATTAAAGATTTCTCAAAAGGGCTTTAAAATGACTTAAAATGCTTAAAGTTGAATTTAGAAGTTACCCTGATAATGCAGCTTTCTCTTTCTTACAGTAAGAAAAAGAGCCTGATAACAAACATATTTATGCATTTTTGCTGCATGTTTTGTATATTGTATATGTGAATTTTCCGGAAAGAATTCTGGAATCATTGAAAGCCTCTCAGTAGTATGTTATTGTTACTTCAGCCCATTTTTATTGTTCGGTCTTTAAAAAAAGAAAGATAAAGAAAAACACGGATTATTCAATTAATCATCAAAACAGTTGCTAGATGGTGACAGCCCTTTGGAATAAAAGCTTTTTCTCTCCATTGCTGACACCACCTATGCACTGTTCATGTGGAACCACACTAAAAGATTTCCTCAGTGTAGTAATTATTTCGTAACCAAGTTTAAGAACATTTCCTTCAAATAATCTCTCAAAGGATAGCTCTTTAATAATTATGTTGGAAAATTATATATAAATAACGTAGCATGGAAAAATTTGTAAAGTTTCAAAATGCACCACTTACTCCCCTGTCAGTAGAACTCACATATAGGAGCTGAACTACAGAAAGCCTGTTCAGAAATCAACCGTTATCCATCCACCAGTTCAGTTTACAACAGTCCAGTCCACCCATTCACGCTGAAGTTGTGAGGGTGGACAGCGCTCCCACACTCCCACCAACACAAACAGTGACTCAGTGGAGATGGTGAGTACCATCAAGGCAAGGCAGCATCTTTACCATTTAAAACAGCTAAAGAGGTTTAGGGTCTCTCCTGTGATCCTAAAAACTTTCAATACAGCTGGTGTCAAGAGCATTTTGACCATGAGCATCACTTCATGGTTTGGGAACTGCTCTGTCCAAGACCGCAAAGCCCTTCAGTGAGTAATCCGAGCAGCAAAACACTGCACCAGATCTGCTCTACGCTCCCTGCAGAACATCAACATCAGACACTGTAAGACCAGAGCAACCCAGGTCATCAAGGACTTCCCATTCCAGCAACTATCTGTTCTGCCTGCTGAACTCAGGCAGTTCCACAGACTTATGGCCAGGACTGAGAGACTCAAGAGGAGCTTTTATCCTCAGATCATACAGCTCCTCAAGCAGGACATGCTTACAAGCACTAGCTCTCAATATCCTTCCTCAAATCATAATGCCATCTGCACCTTGTTTTAACTATAAACCACACGACCACTGATCATTTGCACAATGTCAATTTGCACATATTCTATTTATTCTCTATTGTAAATATCCAGATACATCTAGTCTATAGTTTGTATATATTGCTATATTTATACTGTCTACATTTGTGTATATTTGCAAATGTATTCTATTATGCTATTATTCATTCTATTTTCTAGTCATTGCACAGCCTAAGAAATGATTCAGGGTTATATTTCATTGCACATTGTACATATATAACTGGATGTTACAAACAAACATCTTGAATCCTGAACCTTGAATCTTGGACTGCTTTTTGAATGAGGCACAATACAGGGTAGCTAATGCAAACTTTTTACAGAAATTAGAGGAGATTTCTAAGAACTGTAACTACAAGCCAAGGATGATTTAGAAACCTTTATTTTTAATAATATAAGACAAGAGCCTGTGATGCTTTAACATCCCCCATGTCCCAACAACATCTTGAGCTCAGACACCTCAGTGATGTCACAGCCGGGCCCGCCCCGTCTCTGAATGACACAGTCATGCCCTGTGACCACACACAGACAGCTCTGGACTCATTCTCCCAGAATTCCCACTGTGCTGCTCTGCATTGCAGAACACGCACAACAGGGGGGCCTTCTGTAGTCCCTATTTATAGCAGGATAAGGCAGCACGTGTGACTCCCTCTCTATCACACGCACAGTGTCCACACACTCACCACAACAAATGCAAATCATTCTGCAATGGCTGGATTTATCATAGACACATGATAAAATATACAGGTAATAAGAACGGAAAAGTCCAAAAACAAAGAAAACTGAACTGATGAACTGAATCATTATACAGCCATATTACTCAGAACTTTGGATCTAAACAAAATAGACACAGACACAGAAGAAATGCTGACAGATGGACTTTCTGCTCGGTGCTCCATACAGCACACACAGAACAGCAGAGAGACAAGCAGATGGAGGAACGTGTGTGTGTGTGTGTGTGTGTGTGTGTGTGTGTATGGGTGCGATAGAGAGAGAGAGAGAGAGAGAGAGAGAGAGAGAGCAATAGATAGAGAGGAATAGAGCAAAATACATTGAAAAAGAAAATAAGAGTGAGTGGGGGGGCAAATGGGGAAAAATTGAAAATAAGCGAGAAAGAAAGAAGTGAGAAAAAAGATAGAGAAAGGGGAGAAAGATATTGAAAGTAAGAGAGAAAGAACAATAGAAAAGAAAGAGAGAGAGAGAGAGAGAAGGGTGTGTGTGTGTGGGGGGGGGGATTAAGGCTAGTCTGTATAGAGCAGCATGGCTGAGACATGTGTGTGTGCTGCTGTCTCCGGTACACTCGATCCCCTCCTGGGTAAAGCACACCTATTTACAGTAAGGCCTATTGATAGCAGCAAGCTTCACAGTTTATTTCAATTAGGAGATAGGAAATAGGGAATCACATTTAAATCAATCCCCCCTCTCTCCAGGCATGAATCAATGACAGCAGCCTGCCCCATTCACATATTCACTCCAATGTGTGTGTATGTGTGTGTGTTTGTGTGTTTGTGTGTGTGTGTGTATGTGTGTGTGTGTGTTTGTGTGTGCCTGCTTGCATGCGGGCATGTGAGCCTATATTAGGGATAAAAGGACACAGTGAAAGACTCTTATTACCACAAATTTAATGTATGGACAGTACAACGGAATCAAACCGTTTAATAGAAACGTCAGTAAAGCAATGCAGTCTACATTTATTTTGCTCTTGTGAGGAACACAGATAATTCTGCACTGAAAGAAAAACAGTGCACTGAGTTTACATGACTCAGATATGAGGCAGTTATATGTTGTATATTGACTGTGTTGAGATTATATGTTTTAATCATGTGCAAATAATACACATCTGAAAACAGTATAATTTTTTTCAGTATAGAGACAAAAAACATTTCACAGTGCATCAAAAAGTGGTGTTTTGACATTACATAATTAAAAGGTATGGATTGTCTGTACATAAAAGTAGCAAATTTCTTATGTTAATGTCATAGAGTAATAGCGTTTTTATAATTCACAATAGCAAAATAGCTAAAGTTTCAACAGGCAGGTGTTGGTGAAATCTGCTTTGCTAAGAGAGATGGAGGAGAGTGACTAACACCGTATTGCACACTTGCAATGAAAATTCACACACACATACACGCGCACACCCTGTTTACCATCATTTAGTATTTCCCAGCATACTTACATATAAATCTCTCCCATCCCAGGTAAATGGAAGAGACTGTAAATGAAGTGTATTTTTACCGACTGTGTCTGGGGCGCACCGTGAGAGTTGTCAAGTTTGGAAGCTCTAACAAATCACAACGTCCCAAACATCCTTAACAGTTTATCAGCCTTCAGCTCCAGGCTCACATTCATTACCACAAGGAGATGTTCTTGTTTCTTTTTTTTTTCTTTTCTTTTTTCTCTACCCCTGTGCACATATATTCCCAAAAGACTATTAGTGCCGTCATGATTTTTGTTCCTCTCTCCTCTCTGCAATTAGCTCTCAGATTGAATATTGAAGCTATGAAGATGAATGAGCAGACTGGTCAGTTCCCTCTCTTCTGCCCAGGTCATTACTCAACTCAGAGAGAGGAAGGCAGAAGCAGAGAGAGAGAGAGAGTAAGAGAGAGGGAGAGAGAGAGTAAGAGAGAGAGAGAGAGAGAGAGAGAGAATGGGAGAGATAGAGAGAGTAAGAGAGAGAGAGAGAGAGAGAGAGAGAGCGAGAGAGAGAGAGAGACCAGCACTCTGGATTGCCTGGATATACGGCTATGAGCAGCCAATGTATAGCCTCACACTTTAGACTGAGTGTTTGTGTGTGTGTGTGTGTGTGTGTGTGTGTGTGTGTGTGTGTGTGTATGTGTGTGGAAGTGTGCAGTGTTTTGGGCGTGAGAATCTAATGGATCTGATTGGTGTCACCCCTCTGAAACGTCTCCTTTATTGTTGGATTGGTGAGCACGACTCAGAGGAAGCAGACTGCAGGGACTGTGCAAAAGGAGAACGATGATTGATGTTCTATAACATCCTGAGAAAAAAAGGATTATGGATTGTAATATTGATTTTGCTCAGCGAGCACCCCTGCCTGCCCCTATCAGCTCGATTTAACGCTATGGGATTTTGCTCTCTCTCTTTTTTTTCTTTTTCATTATTTTTTGAAAATGTCTCTATCAGTTAAAAGTGACCAATCCAGATGACTGCTGTCAGTCAAAACTACTGCTGTAAGTGTGACAAAGAGAGAGAGAGAGAGACAGAAAGAGAGAGAGCAAAAGAGAAAGACAGAAAGTGAGAGTGCGAGAGAGAGACAGAAGGAGAGAGCAAGAGTGACAAAGCAGAGAGAGAGAGAAAGAGAGAGAGAGAGAGGGAGAGGGAGAGGAAGAAAATGAAGGGGTTTTTTGTAGGTGTTTCTATATACTCTGTGGAACAGTCCAGAGGACCCTAATATTGACTACACACACGCGTGCGCACATGACTATCCACCTTTATACACTCAGAGGAACAGCACAAGGTTCATGCGCACACACACACATACTGGTACACACACCACCATCCAGACCCTCTCAAACACACACACACACACACACTGTAATGCACAAGGCATAATGGTGAATGCAAACACATACCCATATGGACACACCAACAAATATGTTTGCACACACAAACGCGTATGAGTTTACACACACACAGAGGCGTGTGGAATCCTCTAGAGGCTCCAGAGCTTTATCCTAACAAAAGGAAGCCTCTCTCAATAAATTATTCTCCCTCAACTCAGGCTAATTAGAGAGAAGCCTCATGTAGCCAAGCCAATGCCTTCATAATTACACTCCACCCCCTCCCTATACATACACACACACACATATACACACACACAATCAGTGCATTTCTCTGCCTTTTACACACAATAATGTTTCCACACTCAGGCATGTAAAAATATATATTAGCGCATGTGCTGGCACCCACAGTCTTTCACACTCACAGCCTTGCATTTATAAAATATCAGGAGATGGGGTCATATATATGTCCCATCTGTGTGCTATGTATGTATATATGTATATATGTCTATATATATATATAT
>JBBIGA010000126.1:12123579-12135382 GCA_037576975.1 Alestes dentex
ACACACACACACACACACACACACACACACACACACACACACACACACACACACACACACACACACAGTGTGTGTATATACATACTGATGCTGAGCCCCCAATGTGGTAATAATTCTCCAGAGGCTGCTGTGTGTTGTGTGTTCTCTATAATGAGATGGGCTGCTGGAAATGGTTTCACTTTTATATTAGTTGCAGGGTAGGTGATAATGCAGTGTGATTTGACTATGGCTGAAACACAGATACACACACACACACACACACACACACACACACAGACATACAAACTCTCTCTCTCTCTCTAATCTGCTCACTCTGCTCACACACTGATGAAACCTGGATCATCATTCACATAGTGAACTCATTCATATAAACCCGGGACACACGCACACACACACCCGCCTGCCCACTCACACACAGGGAGACAATCACAAAAGAAGCAGAACTCATCTGATTCTCATAACAGTACATGAATTTCTGTAAGCTAACATTATTTTGAGGAGTACCCCAGAGAGGAGAAAAAAGAGCAAATAAAACAGAGAAAAGATGAGTGTTAACAGACCGGGAGTCTACTAAGAATGTCTCTCCATCACTGGATGAGCTCCCATAGTCTAATTACAGGCCTGAATCAAATTAGCATTTCATCTGCATTTAACCAGTGTAATGAGTGTCGTTTACAATGGCAAGAACGTCCTAAAGCATGGCTGGGAATTGTCTGCTGTGTGTCATGGAGTGTTTTCACTCATGTTGGGAAACACCAATGACATTATCTATATAATAATGTCAGTCAATATATGAACCACTGGAAGTCACTGGACTAAGAAAAGGTATGAAAAAATAAAGGTGTATAAATGTAATAAAAAAGTAAATGAATGCAAAAGGACCATTACACACTAAAGTCATTCATGTGCATCAAGAAAACTGGGACATGCTTAAACTGTGCATAGATTAAATTATAACTGCAGTACTGTGCAAAAGTCAGAGTTCTTGTTCAGTATTTACTGTGTTCACTCTTTGTCTTTTTTACAGTTTCCATTCTATTCAGGAGACTTCCATTCTGTTTCAGCTGAAATCTGCAGGGATTTCTTTCCTGCTTTTGTGAACATCCTTAAAGTTCAGTCCTAGAAGTTGGAGTATCTTCTGCGTCTCACAATTCACCTGACCCTGATTACACATTTACACAGTTCCAGTGTTCTGGTGCAGATGTTCCTCTTTTTAGTCTATTTCCGTTTTCTCAGTAGTGACTTCTATACAGCTACACATCTTTTCACACCCACAGTGCTAAGTTGTCTTCTCTCAGTGGAAGGACGGACATGTGCTGTTCATCTGATGCAGACGATGTTTTGGTGGTCCTCTATATATTTAAATCATTTTTTGGAAGCTACTGTTTTTTCACATATTTTCCTTTGACTTTCCAGTCCTTTCCAAGTAGATTATCTTTTAATTCGCCTCTGAAATATTTCTTTAAGCAATTTTAGATGCACATGAGTGTTTTGATACAGTGACTGAGGTGTGTGGGGGTGGCTGCATGTGTGAATGTCACTGACTCATGAAGGGGGACCTAAAGTGGCTGGGTTTAAGATGGGAAGAATGGAAGAATTAAGGTAGACAATTTTCTGTTAAACATAGGTTTCCTTTTTTATCTGACACTGTAAAATGAGTAATGTGCTTAATGGCTGTGCTGTCTGGAAACTAAAAAAATAAAAAAACGGGCGTCTGACTTTTGCACAGCACTGCGTACATTTACAGCAATTCAAAGTGCATTTTTAAATAATTCTATGAATTATTATTAGCAGAAATTAGCTTAATTGTGGCTAGAATTTGGACTTTGCAACTAAAGACAGCTGATCTCACTAAACTATGGCTTAACTAAAACTGTCTGATTCTAATTCAGAGGTCTGCTACAATGCTGCACTCTTTATTCATCTAATACATATTAATCTAATCTCAGCCACATTAACCAGTGTGACACTTGCTGCCTCATGAAGTAGCTTTACCCCTAATGCATAAATAAATCCCACATTATAGCAGGTTTAAGAGTCAAACAGCCTGTTCTGACGCCACTGAAACCTGAGGCATCTCAGAGAGGACCAAAGTGCTGATGTGAGGATTTCTCTCTGTTCTCTGTGTATGTGTGAGCATATGTGTGTGTTTTGTACTGGCATTAATGGAGAGCCCAATTAGCTTACCATGCCCTTTTCTGCTCAGGCAATCTTGGGGGGACACCTCTGAGGGCCAGACGAAGCTGAGTGAGGCCCCCAGGCAGACTCTAGAATTACCACTCAGCTCAGGTTCAGACCCAAACACGCGATTAAAAGATGCTAACGCCGCAAGTTCCCCCTGTTTGCCCGTCCTCGAACTGAGAACGAATACATTCACACACACGACCAGGTGCAAACCAGCAAAATCGATCATTATTTGCATGTTCATTGATTGCCATTTACATATTCATCACAGAATGCACACATCTCTTTTGCAACACTTTTCCTTCGACTTCATCAAAAGTAGTGAAAGCAGGCAACTTTTCACAGTGTTTTGCAATGAATGGAGTACAGGAAATGTGTGTGAAATGGATTACTGATAATCACACAATTTGCCTATTCAATAGCTGATGAAGGCTATGGATCAGAATACAAGGACCTACTCACCTTGTTCTACTGCTCCTCAACAATGTTCAGTTTGTATGTCAGCTCTAAAACTTCCCCATAATGCATTTCCAAAAGCTACACACACACACACTGAGAAAAATTAAACACTGGCACGCGCTCATCAAAGTGAAAAATTAAAAATGGCTTGGTTCACAAAATGAGTTAAAGAGGAATTCCACTGATTTTGCTTCAAAATCTCTTCATAATTTAACAGATCAGATGTAAAAAGTCATTCAGAGTGCTTTAAAGTGGAATGTTTAATTCTAGAGAAGCCTAGAAAATTGGAAACTTACAAAACTGTGTTAGAGGTATAGAGGTGCTCATAGGAACCATGCCTCTAAATGTTCTAAATATACATTGTTACAGTACACTGAATAAAAAAAAACAACTCTAAATACAGAAAAAGTATAATGATGCTACAAAATAACAATTTTAATGTGTTCTCCCTGTAGTCTCCATGTAGCACCAGATCACATAAAAAAGCACCACGTGCATCTACTCGTTTTTCAGCGGGGATCACCCTTACGGCACTGCTCAACAGCTCTACAGGTACATGCTTACTGCTATAACCACTTGATAGAGTTGCTTAAATTTCACCTCATTCACAGGGCTTTTGCAAAGTGTGTATAGGGAGTTTGTGATAACAATCAGCAATAAAAAGTGTGTGAAGAATTACACAAAAAGCTCTTGAGTATGTGCATGTGTGCGTGGATGTGATGTATTGTGGTTCCTCCCTCAGCAGGGATTGTGAGTGTGAGTACAGATGCTGTCAGTCTTCTTCAGGGAGAAAATGTTATTACATGGATGTGATTTATGCTACAGAGACATCAGTGCAGGCTTGATTAAAAGTGATATTTGCCATATGTTGTGAGAGAGGAGTTGCTTCTCACCTGAAACAATTACTGTGAAAGCTCTGAAGTGAAGAGAGGCCATTTCTCCTGCTTTCTCTCAGTCGCTCTAATCATTACTCCTTCAGGCCCTATGTGTGCGCGTGTGTGTGTGTGTATGTACATGCATGAGTTTGTGTATGTCTGTGTGTGTGTGTGTGTGTGTTTGTGTGTATGTGTGTGGTTGCTGTGTACTAAGTGCTGCTCACCTTACAGTCCCTCCCCCATACACATGCTGAGAGAAGAACCACATTACATTACAGCTACACACACATGCGCAGATGTATACACATAGCAAAGCCCATGAACTTTTGTGTGTAATCTGAAGAGCACATTTGATCACTGATGGGCCGGAGCTCTGTGGTGGCTCTGTTGCCCCTGGGTTAAGGCTAGTTCTCTCAATATTGCTGCAGCCATTCAAAGAAAAGTAAAAACATGACTGCATAAAAATAAGCGCACTGATAGCCAAGCCCCTTACTGGATCTGATAGACCCTTCTGCAAGGGACCGCCCACCAAAGTGAAGAGAGTTTAGCTGCGGGAGAATCTGAAGGCATTGCACAGTGACAGCAGGTTAGCTAACGACCATCTGCCAAAACCAGCCCATGAGGATAAGTCTAGCCAAGGTGAAATCAAGTGAGTTGATCAGAGTTAATGTCATTTTCAACATTAATTTAAGGTGTAATTTCAGGTGAATGTTTATGAGGCTGCATCACTGAACATGTGCACATTTGTTGCTATTTTTTTACTTCTGGAATTCAAGGTTTTGTTACAATAGAATGTGGTTAAAAATGTTTTATGTTTGTTGGGTCTGAAATCTGAAAGTGTCTGAAATCCATGGATATACCCAGAGAACATTTGACTTTCAGCGCACCATAAGACACTTTGTGATTGATTAGAAGCTATTTTGCATATTTTGGGCACTTGTGGTATCAGTGTTGCTGAGGGCAACGCTGCCTTAAAGATCAACAAATAATACGTTGTGCTGACCTAATATCAGAAGTAATCTCTCTCTCACTGTCTCTCTCTCTCTCTCACGTGCGCACACACACACACACACACACACACACACACACACACACTATATAATACTAATATTCATGATGTTAATAAATCATATTCCTTTGTGTGTGTGTGTGTGTGTGTGTGTGTGTGTGTGTGTGTGTGTTTGTGTGTGTGTTTGTGTGTGTGTCCAGCTCCTCCAATGTTTCATCAACTTGTTTAAAACACAGAGGCTGAAGCACAGACAGCTTCATAACTATAACTCTCTCAGCCTGCCTGCCAGCTCCAAATTGCTCTGTCACAAGCAAGAAGTACTTATCTCCTCTTTTACCAGCACAGTGTCAGAGAGACAGAGGGAGAGAACTGAGAGAGAGGGAGAGAGAAAGAAAGAGAGAGAACAGAGTGAGAGAGAGAAACAAGAAACAAGAGGGCGAAAGAAAGAGAAAACTGAGAAAGAAATGAGAGAAAGTATGAGAGGAAAAGACAGAGACAACTAGGTGAGAGAGAAAAAGAAATGAGAGAGAAAGAGAGCTGGAAGATATATATATATATATATATATATATATATATATGCACAGATGTAGATATATTTGCTATATGCAATATTGTGTTTGGTTTTTTTTTTTTCATATTGTGCAGCCCTACCTGGTACAGCGACACTCCACTGTGAATGTAAGGCAGCCAGACAGTGCAGGATCAGACGTGAGTGGTGTGTGAGTTGTAAGATACAATAGGGCGGAACTGAGCTTCTGTGAGTGTATTCCCCAAGCACACAGGAGAGTTAGAGATGTGAGCACAGAGGAGATCCCTCTAAACATCCAGTGAGCCGTGAACTTTACTCCAGCTTACACACTCCCCCACTCACTCACACACACACACACAAACACACGCACACACACACACACACACACACACGCATACTCCATCCCCAAAATGCTTCCACAGTTTTTTTATTTTTTTTATTTTTGTGGAACACAACTTCATAAGCACTTAAACATGCAAAGCTATTCTGCAAGCACCAGCCTCATGTCAATATCCCCTCATATTTCATATTTCACCACGGCTAGAATATCGATATTTGGAAAATGGCATTTTGCAGCCTATTCCACGGAGGAAAAAAGAATAGCTGGAGCGCTCTAAACAAATGCAGCTCACACAAGATCTCTTCCCCCCACTCCGCTCCACACTCCTCTGGTGGCTGATGAAAAGTATTTATTTTCATTTATCAAAGCCCATCCCAGCAGAGGCTGTAAATGTGCACCGTCTGCAGTTAAGGCTGCTAATTTGTGGGGTCTGCGCTTGGCTGGGGGGTTATTGTAAGGAGACAGCAACAACAGCAGGGGCTGGCGGAGACACCAGCAGTGTGCCAGGGGCTTTTACCGCTAGTCATTCTGCCGAAATAAAGCCCAACGTGGCTGCTAGATGGAGAAACACACACAAACACAGAAATCAAAGCTACTGTATTTTATATATATAAGCTCCTGGGTAAAGTTAGAAGGCAATGAAAAAAGAATTAATTGAAATCATTGCCACATACCTAATTAATTCCACTTTGTTAGTTCTGTGTTTAGGCTATATTTAAAAGGCTCATACCATGGCAAACCGAATTTTCCCCGCTTTTTTTTAAAATCAGTTTAATGTAGTGCATAAATTTAAAAACAGAATATAGACCCTTTTAACTATCACTGTGTATTCTGCTCTGTATCCAGGCAAGAAGCTGACTAATTAGCCTAAAACTGATATGTATTTAGTCACAAAGTAGAGAGGCTTATCAGGCCTCTTGTTGCTGAAAAATGCCCGATGACAGAAGAGAAGCTTCTTAGTTCATCCAGTCTCTATCAGCAGAGGAACCAGGGGTCTAACCATTTCAATGCATATGATTTTTTTCAAACTGTACCAATGATACGGTTCACTTTCAAGTGTCTCTTATTTAGCATCTTTTATGGAAACTGCTGTAAATGATGAAAACTAGGCGTCTGGCTGCGTCCTATCAGACTAAATCAGGCTTTCACACGGCAAGTCACAGACTGCTTCCACCCCCTCCTGTCTCTCTCCGCTTCCTGTATGAAAGGTCAGATCTCCACCACTCAGCACAGCTTTTCATACAAAAATTGCCAGTGTCTCTCGCATTATAACCATGGTGACCACGTACAAGGTAAAAAACAAAATCATTAAAAATAGCCATCAACAGCCTGGATGAGACGATTCTCCATTTTTCTATTGGTGATCTAATTGACTGACTCCACAAAACTTAATTTTAACCAGTTTCTTAAATTCTTTTCGGTTTTGAGCACACTTGTCACACTGCCCGTCTGCATCATTTTTCCAGTCAATCCGTCTCCCATTGAAAATGAATAGAGAACACGTAACTGTCACTTGCTGTTTGAAATGTCCTACTATACTACGAATACATCTGCACTCAATTGACTGGGATTTTTTTTCTCGAGGAGCTCCTTAATTGTAGGGGTTGTGATATCTGAGGTTTAGTTTAATTAGAGGGTGGCATGGCAGGCCCTGAAAAAGTTCTGTTGAAGACTTTATTTAAGGCAAACCAATCTGTGTTACTGAATTACAGCTTTGTGCAATCAAGACCCTTTTAAAATACTGAAAACCAAATCGAATCCCGATCTCAAAATCAAACATCACGCTGAAAATATGTGTATCATTGCTCAATTAATCTGTATCATAAATGCATCATATTATGGTGCAAAAACTACAATTTGTATCATGAAATTTCTGGGACGTTTTCTTCTCTTTTTGAAAATAAAGTTAAGACATGCAACAGCAAACCAGGTAAGGAGTTGAACAAACAGAACATGGAATTAGGATCTCAATGCAAATGTTTTCTTTCCTCTGTAATATATTATAATTTTATAATGTAAAAAAAACAAAAAAACACAAGTTATAAAAAAAACTCAGAAAAAAACTCAGTCTTCGTCTACAAATGTAAATATAGTTATTCAAGAGAACAGATTTAGCACCACCACAGTAGATTCGTAAGTACTTTGGTAAACAATCCTGTGATTACTTCTGAAATTCACAAGTCACTGAAGTGTTATTTGGATTTTACAGGTATACAATCTGTGATTATGTTCAATCTTAAATTCCCCTTTCACCATTTACAAGCACCAGATAATTTCCAGCAGCTGCAATTTATTCCATTTTTTTATTCTACTTATTAAAAATTTCACAAGAATTCCACTCTCACTGTTCAGTGTCATTACAATAAGTCTGTGAAGTGGCACAAGCAAGTCTGTTTTTATTTTGCACCATTAATTTCACACCACTAGCTGTGTGTACAAACACAACATGGCAAAGACATAATTACAGAGAGGGGGAGGAGTGAGAGAGAACAGAGAGAGAGAAGAGAGAGACTCACAGCAGGTTCACTTCGTGTGCCAAGTCTGTGTGAAGAAGAAGTGCTTTTCTCTGTCTTCTATAAACACACATGATCACTCTCAGTCTCTCTCTCTCTCTCTCTCTCTCTCTCACACACACACACACACACACACACACACACACACACACTGTTTCTTGCACTGTCTTCTTATCTTAAGTCTTCAACTCTTTTTCTTGTGCTATCAAAAACCTCTTAAATACTTTTAATTTCTCTAATCCCCAATCTCTCTCCCTCTCTCTCCCTCTCTCTCTCTTCCCTCCCTCTCTCTTCTCTCCTTCTCCCTCTTCTTCTCTCTCCCTCTCTCTCTGTCTTTCTCTCTCTCTCTCTCTCTCTCTCTCTCTCTCTCTCTCTCTCTCTCTTTCTCTCTATTCTCTCTATTTCTCTCTCACTCTCTCTCTCCAACAAGAACTGCAGTGTATGAGCAGAGGGGGGCATGACAAAGAGAGGATGGGGCACCGTGTTCTGATTATGTAACACACACACACACACACACACACACACACACACACACACACACTTTATCCAATAGTTCCAAACCAATAGTTCCAAACCAACACAGACAGTGGGGGATAGAGGGAGATAGAGAGAGAGATAGAGAACGAAGAGAGAGGGTGAGATGGAGAGAGAGAGGGAGAGGTTATCAGCTCTATGGGACTTAAAGCTCCTCATGGCTTCCACAGCAGAGAGCCACTTCATTCCAGCAGCCAGTGAACAAAAACACTCAAACATTAAAATGTTCTGTTTTGCTGCATATATAAAATAAAAGCAGTAAAGTAGATTCACACACAGCCACACATACACACACACAATATACATATATATATATATATATATATATGCACTTTTAATTCTGAATAGTTAACCCCAACCTTAACACTAAAAGTTTGCCGCTCACTGCCTTCCTCTTTTTTTCATTTTCTTTGGTTTTCTTACACAGTCAGGACCTTTTAGCACATTTACTCGCTTGTCTGGGAAAACATCGCCGAGATGTAAACACAGCTATAATAACATTGCAATTTAGTATTTTTCGAAACCCTTTTAATTTTACAACTGAAAATAACTTATAATGTGAACAAGTGAAAAGCGATGCACAATTGTCTCATATTAAAAACATGAAATAAGGCGATGGAAGAAAATATCTGCTATAACTGAACTGAATCACCTTTTAGGAGAGTTTTTTAAAAATCAATAATTACAGAAGTCACCATTTCACTCTTGCGCAAGCTCATTGTCCAGAATGACCGGAGAGAGACGGGATTTCAGTGGAACGTGTAATCTAATACTAGCCTATCTGAGCTCGCAGTGGAGATTATCAAAAGACTAATCTAACAAGGCCCACAGTCTGCTTCAATTTACAATGACTGAGGAGAACACACCTGCCTGAGACTCTGACACACACACAGTGATTCCTCTGTGACCGGACACCCCCCCCCCCCCCAAAATCCCCTTAAACAGACAGAAATCGACATCATAATGAGAGAAATCTGACTGGTATAGAGATGGAGAGAGGAAAAGAGAGAAAGAAAGAGAGAGAGAGAGAGAGAGAGAGAGGGAGAGAGGAAAATGCGGATGCATGTGGGAATCGGCCCGTTGACTCATTAAAAAGCCTCTTTCATCCCCACAAAATTCCGGCACTAAACACGGTGTGTGAGCTGAGACTACATTAGAGGATCTATGCGTCCCGCCAGGGGAATCGGGATAACACACAGCGGCCCACCGCTCTTCTGTTCACCGCCGACTGCCTTTGATATGCCTGGTTTTACACATATACTCACACACACACATGCACACACACACATGCACACACACACACACACACACACAGGCACATGCACAGGCACCTAGTGTTCTCAAGGACTTCCTCCGCTAGAAACGTCTTCTGACCAGGAGACACTGTGATACCAATACAGTCAAACAAACGGCAGCTTACACCGCACTCAAATTCACATAAAAGCACAGCTGGAGCCGTTTTCATGCCACACACCTCACTTATAAATGTCCAGAGTTAAACAATGAAAAAGATACATTGCAAAAGCCAAACATTATAATGCAGCTACGAGTAAATGGAAGCTAGAAGCCACCTATAAGCACAATGTTATCTGCTTTCACTGCTGACAACATTACCTTTTTAACTTAAATATTGCTGTAAGCCACTATTCTTGTGTGCTATATTTTGTTTGATGTAAACACCCTACACCCTTAAACAGGATTTTTCAATGGCTCTTTAGTAAAACCAACAGTTAAATAGAACCTTGTTAAATTGGTTAAGTGGTTATTCTCTATAAAACTGGGATTCTCAAACTTTCTTCAGTCAGGGACCCCTTCCAGTATAAAAAAACACTTTGGATTCACACACCCCAAATCTTCAAATATTTGACAAATATGCAGCTGTCTAACTAATTACCTCATGTAGCCAGAATAAGCAGATTATGTCATAATTAAGTTAGAAGTGGGAAATATGATGATCTTTTATTATTATCAGAGTAAACTTTGTCATGAATATTGTCAGTGCTTAAAGAACACTGGTCAAATGCATGTATCATAACAAAGAGAGCACAAAAAGTAGTTTGACTAGATTTAGTGCAGTACCAATTGTAAAAAACAAATGACATTGTTAAATAAAATATATTAATTCAAAACGTAAATCTGTCGTAAAACCTGTGGCACTACTGTTCATTTGTGTGACTTGTGAACAAAACACTGAAAAACTAAATATTGTGATACATATTGTAGCTACTGACTGCACTGTTTTTCTTGCACTCTTTCTCTTTGCACTTTGCATTTTGTCCTCTCTGTACTTGTGTAGTCTTGTGGTGTTTCTTTTACTGTTTTTGTGTTGCACCAAGGTCCTGGAGGCACGTGGTTTCGTTTCACTGTGTACCGTGTGTATGGCTGATATGACAATAAACACCTACTTGACTTGATATTGTGTGTACTGATGAAGCCCGGTGCCCAGTAGGTACATAGTAGTCGTCCATTCAGTACACATTATTTAAACCATAATAAAACACATGCTGTTACACTCTTCTTGTAATTAACCTCTGATCTTGAGCACTCTCTAGTGTTGTGGTGACTCAGAAAATACAGGTCAGAACGGATGGTGCGGTAAACCTGCCCTGGTTTACCATTACATCTCTACATCTCTTTCCACAGAAAGTGATGAGCATGATGGAAAAGGTGTGAGTGTGTGTGTTCATGTACAGAAAGCCAAAAGCAGTCAAATGCTCTTTCTTCCGATGTTTGACATTTTCAAGTGGGTGGCACTTAAGCATGTGAGTCTGAACATCCAGAGAGGAGCTGAGTGCAGCTAACACATGCTAACACACGGTTTCCCCACACTGACACACACTAACACAGCGTTTAACACACTAACACATGCTGACACTCTAACACCCAGTAAACCACACTAACGCACATTAACACACTCCAACACAGTAGGCCTATACCACACAAACCCAAAGTATACCACTCTAAAACACGCTAAGACACTCTAACACACTCTAACACACAGTATACCACACTAACACACAGTAACACACAGTATACCTCACTAGCACACTCAGTACACCACACTAACACACTCTAACACACAGTATACCACACTAACACACACTAACACATAGTATACCACACTAACACACTCTTATACACAGTATACCACACTAACACACACTAACACACTCCTATACACAGTATACCATACTAACACACTCCTATACACAGTATACCACACTAACACACTCTAATACACAGTATACCATACTAACACACTCCTATACACAGTATACCACACCCACACTAACACACTCTAATACACAGTATACCACACTAACACACTCTAATACACAGTATACCACACTAACACACTCC
>JBBIGA010000126.1:12155673-12167556 GCA_037576975.1 Alestes dentex
CTCTCCGGCCACGGCGCCCCCGGGTCCCGCCGCGCCGCCGAACTGCTGCCCGCGGGCATAGCCATCGAAGGTCTGGAGCTGGTGGCTGCTGCTGATCAGCGCCTCCACGGCGTCCTCGGGGCTGAAGCCCAGCGCCTCCGGGTTGAGCTGCTGCTGGTAGCCCGTCATCCAGTAGAAGTCCTCCAGGTGCGCCTTCTGCTCGCTCCCGGAGCCCGGGCTGGGCGCCGAGAAGCTGGGGGAAGGGGGAACCGAGCTGCAGGGCGTGCTCATCGGCGTGGAAGACACGGATCCCCCGGCGACTGGGCGGCTGCACTGGCTGATGCTGCGATCGGGCTCCACCGGCTCCTTTTTCACTTCAAACTTCATCAGATCGAAGTCATTAACATATTCCATGGCCAGGGGACTGGTGGGCAGGTCGGAGTTGCTCATTGCCAGTTCTGATGCCATCCTTTTGCTGTTGACAGTCCTCCAAAGGGGGTGAAGAGCAGCTGTCAGACTGGTCGGGTTCGAGACAGTGTGAGCCAGCTTGATTTCTTTATTTAATTCTTCAAAACCGAGAGGAAGAGGTAAAAAAAACAGAAGAAGAAGACGAAGACGACTGCGGATTTGTATTATAAATGAACAGCCTGGTGAGAGTGTTTTGCCGTCTGTCCCGTCTCTCCTGTCTCGACACGCGGACCTCGGCGCGTCTGAATGTGAAACATTTAACACTTCATGGCTTCGCTTTCTTTCTTTCTTTTTTTCTACAACAATTGCGTAAAACTGAGAAGGTTAACGTGCATGTGACTGGCAAAGTGTTGCTTTTTGCTGGAGAGAGAGAGAAAAAAAGAAAAGCACTCCGGGCGTGTGGTAGAGTTTTTAAAGGATCGCCCGCCAGACCAGTATAAAAGCAATGCTGCGCTTTATAGGCGCCCTGACGTCACGTTTGAAATAGGAATTGGGACTCGGACTCGCAGCCAATCGGATCGCGCCATCCGAGAACTGATTTGCATATTAGAGAAGAAACAAAAGTTTTTTTCTCAACTGTTTGTCCGGGCTCAGACACGAGCTGCTCTTTAGCCTTAAACGATGGATAAACGACATATTAAACATGTTTCTTGCGAAATATATACATAATATTGCGTGGAAATGTGTTTGAGGTCTGTTTTATTGTGCCGCGGTTATTTAATAATAAGCCTGAACAAGACCGTTAAAACTGAAACCGGTTATAGTGAAACATAATTAAAAAGGCTGCCACGACAAAGTCATAAGATAAAGTGGAGTTCACGTTCATAAATATGATCAGTTTAATAACAAACAAAGATCACATATTGTGATGCCTGCCTGAAATGCTCTCTGTGGTGAGAGACAGCCCTGGGTGCGTTTAGAAATTATTTTTGTATCGAAGTTATTTTTTTTCTGATGGGAATGAATGTAAACAAACTAGACTAACTCGGTTCTAAACGCCTAGTGTCGTAACTGGAGCCGGAATTAAACGGTTTGCCAAGAAACGTTGCCTTATAAAGGAAAAATTCAAGCGCAGAGGACAGTGAAATTAAAGTGTTGTAGTTAAGACTGTGAGGCGCGCTGTCACTTTGTCGAACAAATCGTTCTTGTGAGCTCCAGCGTGTCAGTCCTGCTCCGGTGTGGAAACACAACAGTGCCACCTTTCGGAGCAAACAAAGCTCCACTGGAAAATGTGGCACAACCATTGGCCCTATTTGGCACTTTAACCTACTAGAATTCACTTTAATCTCTACGTGCTTGCCAATTTGGGAAACCGGGTTCATTTTATGTCAGTACACAGATACATCTGTTCCTTTAAACAGGCTACTGACCTCCTCAGAGCGTTGGTTTGGACATGTGCTGAGGAGAGGCTCTGAGTGCGTTGGGAGAAGGATGCTGAGGATGGAGCTGCAGGGAAGAGAAGAGGAAGGCCTAGTAGGAGGTTTATGGATGCAGGCAGTTGGTGTGAGAGAGGAAGATACAGAGGATAGAAGGACATGGAGAGTAAAAGAAGAAGAAGACTGACCTCCTCGCAGCTACTGACTCAGACATGTGCAAACATGCTTGGCTAGTTCTGGCCTGGTGCACGTGGACATTAGTGTATCAGAGCTCAGATTCCTCAGTCTTCAGGGTTTTAGGGTTTGGAGTTTGGCCTTCTTTGTCGAGGAGGCGCTATTCTCCCTAAGGAAATGAACGAGCGAGTGCACTCACGACAAAGCTCCAGAAGTGCTCCAGTAACACGCCCCCGCCTGTTTCCACCAGGGCCCGTGTGTGAACAGATGCGGCAGAGCGTCGTATTCTCTCAGGACACACTCTAGTGTAGAAATGCCACCCAAACCACAAAGCCGCCAGCCTCAGAATAAAAACAGCCGCGCTCCCAGGGCGTCTGATGGAAGTAAAGATTCTGGTCTCCACCACTGTACTCGAGGACCTAAAGTGGGAGAGAATAAACATATTATTTCATTAATTAGATCACCAAACAAAAGCCTTTGGAGGCCTTTCAAGAGCCCTGAATAAATATTGAGTTTGTGTCCCATCTGACTGCACATAACAGCTCAAGTGTCAAGAGAAATAACGAGAGGCAGAAGATAATGAATATATATAGAAAAACCTTTTGGCAGCAGAAGCAAGAGAGTTTTTTTAATATCATGATGGCCTAATATAGTACAGAACTTTACAGTGAGGCCTAATCGAACCTTCACCTGTTTCCCTCTTCTAAAAGAAGTTTTAATATAACACCAGTTATTTTGGAGGTGCAGCATGGTTACAAGCAGAGTGGCACAGACCTACATACACAGTGGGAAGGAGTGTGATATACGCTGATGCTGGTGCATGTGTTTTGCTGAAGCTCAGACAGGTTATAATTATAACACCACCATGGCACACTGATGACTTTGTGTGTGTGTGTGTGTGTGTGTGTGTGTGTGTGTGATTGTGTGTGTGTGTGTGTGTGTGTGTGTGCGCGCCCTCTCTGTTGATGCTCTTAGTATATAGGGTGTGTTCTTCATTCTGTTAATTACTTTTACAGACGACACTGAAGTGACCCAGCAATGCAGAATGAATCTTGTGAATCGAAATCTGTTTTCTTAAAGACGAGATGTTTGTTTAAAACCTCTCTTTCAAGACCACAGACTGAAAAAGAGACCTGAAATATTGTTATAATAGCACTTCAGTCTTCTTTAAGTTGACTTTTGTGTTTCTCTGTGTTATTACACTGGCTCCTAATTCAGCCGTCTGCGGTCTCTGTGTGAGCACTCCTGCCGGAAGCACTTCAGTATTTACCTCCTATAAAGCTGAATTTATTGGGTTGTGGTTCTCACAGGTTAATGGGAAGAGCACCGGCATAATATATCATGAATGTAACGAATGGTTAATAGTCTTGTGCACAGTACATTCACAGGGTTCTTATAGAGGAATGCCACACCAGCAACAAACAGCACTCCATCTCATCTGGAGATTTTTCTTTTTTGGAGAAATTTCACAGAGACATTACAGAAATCAGACCAGGCAACATCAGAACGTCCTGTTTTTATTCTGGCAGGTCCTGCATGAACATGATTTACAATAAAGCTATTGATGTGGTACTTGGTAAAAGCTCTTCAATTACAGTCCTTTAGGGAAAGCTCCTCAGTGCTTCTGGATGTACCATTCTAGGAAAAACCTCATTAAGAACTATCCATGACATTTTTCTTTATGGAACGAAAAGTCGTTCTTCTGTTGCATTGCTCCAAATAACTCTTTGACGCTTTTTTATAAGTTGTTTCACTCATTGAAATTCAGTTGGTTTTTTTACCTGATACGACTTGCCCTAAATATCTACATGATCATTGTGAAATCAGGCCTAAAATATGAATGAGTTCATATGTCTACAATAGTACATTTGAAGGTGTGTTCTTTTAGGCACAAAACAGAAAATTCTTGAAATACACATTAAATACACATTATTTTATATCTTCACATTACTTTTATATCTTCACAAACTGTGTTCATCTGCACACATTAGCAAGGCCTTTGTTAATGTGAGATTTTATGACCTTTCTCATATCAATCCCCTGAGAATATTGATGAATATTGTATAAAAATAACCAACCTTACAGGGCTATTACATGATTTACAGTTAGTTCATACATGTTTAATTATTGCATCCATTACTGTGTTCTCCCATTGTTATGAAAGATGGCTGTGCCGACATACTGAGAGCGCTGTGTTTGCGCTACAGTAGCTACTGTACAGAAGTCAACAAGGCTACAAAAGCATGACGGCTTTTGATGTGAATAGCATACGCAGGCTCAACAGACGATTAGAAAAATAGAAAAAATAGTAAATTACGTACATTTTTTAATGTTAAATCAGAGTAAGATTGTCACTGATATGTGTTTATGATTGTTTGTGTATTCACACAGGATGATCTCTCACGTGTTTTTGCGGCTGCCGTGATTCAAGAGTACATGGGAGGAAGCAGATGATGATCAGATACTGGAACAGGGTTTCTATATGATCATCCAGTCTTGGAGTCCATTATCATTGATGAGCGCAGTGTAAACCTGGTCCATCGAACTTTAATAAAGCTGTTAAATGAAAAGAAATCCACCATTACTGGGATTATGAGCATAATCATTCATTATACAATCCCAGTGGGTGGCTAGCTTAATATTCATTTTGGAACCCCTATTTAATGCTGTATATTAAATCCTGAGCTTAGTCCAAATGAACAAGATGATTTCAATGCACTCATTTGAGCAACATTTAATTATCGGCTACAGAAAATGAAATGTTTCTCCAAAGGTTTTTTAACTAAGTGTTGTATCTCTTTGTAATAGAATGAAAGGAGCATAAAAAGCTATTACAAGGTTGAACATAAAGGCAGTTTAACGGGGTTCTTTCTGTGCAATGTTTTATGAAGGGAATAAAAAAATGCATATTAAGATAATAAGCTTCCACTTCATGGAAACAAAGTGTGGTAATTGAGCGTCGGCTTCCCTCATTTCAGAGTTAATATTCTCCTTTCACCATCTGGATTTTAATGCGCTCCCATTTCATCTGCAGACGCATTTATCTTCTCATATCCACCCCTCTCTCTCTCTCTCTCCCTCTCTCTTTCTCTATTCCTGCCTCTCTATTGCTTACCCCTCTTCTCATCCCTCTCTCTGTGAAGATTTTACTACTCATCCATTTATTAGGCAAAGACTAGAGGAGGGCTGAATGACTTACAATCACCTCCAGATTTTGTAAGTGTCTGTGTGCATGTGTGTGCTCTCTGCTGTAATGCTCATTAGAACAGGAGCTTTACTCTGCATGGGGTCCATCCCTGAGGTTTCAGATTTGTCCTTAAAGTTGGGGAATATTGAGCCATCTTCTTCGTTCTTTTAATTACCTTTATGCAAGGGTCTAAAAGGCTACATGTCATGAATCTAAATTTAATGTCTTAAAGGCCATCCACAGCTAGCCTTGGACTCAGAAACAGCATCAATGGAAAACTATGCCTTGCTAGCTCTCATGAAGTTTGGTTTATGCCAAACATAAACCTCTTAACAACAAAGCTTACTGTAAAATATGTTATAAATGCATTGGAAAATCCCAAATGATTTCAGCATAGCTCATGTCATTGTAAGAACTTGTTTGGACTTTGTCCACACTATGCAGTTTTCAATGTATCAGACAAACAAAGAACAAATTGTTAAACTCCTTATTCAGTGTATTGCAGTTGTTCTGTTACAGTACAAAACAATACCATTTTTACTGGTGCATTAATCATGAGACATAGACTCAATGTAAAATGCGATGGCAAACTGCATAAAAAACTATCAAAAAGAAAATCTGAACTGTAAGGTTTTGGTTAGGCAATGACAATGTGATGGTGTATGTGGGATAATATGACACACAGTTCTGTGTTAGCATGTGTAGAACCTCAGAGAAAGCGTTCTGATCTACTCCCAGCTTTTCCATTTCATATTCTAATGAATAAGTCTGCAAGGTGATCCTAAATCAGCACTCTTGCTGTGAGAGCACCGAAGCTGTTTGCTCTCACTGTGCACAACTGGAGTACGTCAAATTACTCTCAATGTCTTCTGTAGTCAGTCAAAGTATTCGGCTCTGTCTTTGTAGGGAGAAAAGTCATCTGATGCCCTCCAAGCAGGTCTTAAATTTCAGTATGGGAGCAGAAAAAAGTCAGAATCAATTTCCCACTGAGTACAAGTTCAAACTCATATAATCAAAAAGCCTAAGCTGTAAGAGCACACAGCCCCAGGTTATCTGGCAGGTGAGGAAAGTGCTTGCTGAGGTACAGGAGAGTGCACATGTACACGTTCGCTCTCAAAAGCTTCTCTTAAACCTCCTCTTAAACCTCTTACACCTATGCTACACTTTCTAATCACCAGCAGTGTAGGGCTGGGAACGAAGTCACAGGGCTGGGAGGGTACATCAGAAGTAAACAGGGGTGCACACTAGGGAAGTTTAACTCATGGAGATTAACATAAGCAACAAAACTACAGAACCAAAATCAGACCAGGCAGCATCAGATCATCCTGTTTTGATTCTGGCAGGTCCTGTAGGGGTGTTACAGAAGTGTGGAGCTTCACATTAAACATTACATGAATATAGTTTCTCTTTTGGATACTTGCGGTTACAATACTTGCGGTTACAAGAAATAGTACATGTATATAGATTAGGTTTGATTTATTTGTGAACATCCAATTTGCTATGATACCAGATGATGCTAACTGCAACAACGCTATTTGCAGTGACCACATGAACGTTTCAGGCTTTTTTTTTTTGCATATTATGTAGATTAATTAGTCTTGATAAAACACATCTTGATGTTCTACATACCTAAAATCTTCTGTAAAAGACACAGCATGGTTCTAAAGCATGGTTCTGAAGTAGGAGTTAGGTAGGACAGGCTGTCTAAATGCATTTTCCCCAAAGCATGACTGAGATTGCAATACATGCTTTTGCACTCCTGTAGAAATGGACCTGCCTGCAGCAGGGGTTGGTAGGCCAAACATGAAATCTGAGGACATTGATATACTACACTAATTGTACATTCTCCACTGTTGTCAGTTCTGGGAGGCTTCTAAGCTTTCAGCTAAGCATCAAATCCCCCCGGAGTCAGTGAAGAGGGAAAATGAAATCGGTCCTCCAGTGTGTTGGTGCACCAGGACAATAGCTGCACAAGAGCAAAGAGTAGCCAACTTCAGAAAGTTTATGCTGGGTCAGTTTAGCCTGGGTACTAAGCTCACTCACTGGTGCAAGTTTTGGTCTCTTCAGCCCATTTAAGCATGAACCAGCAATTAAAAATGCAATTAGCAAAACCAATTAAAATGTAGTTAATGTAATAAAATGTAAACAACCTTTTTTTAAAAGATTCCAGCAGGTTTATCCACATAGGCTATAGTGCCCAACACCCACTCTGAATGAAATGCACACATAAAACATAATAATGCAGTCCAGTTTGTTTTAATCATGATCTTCATTGGGATCAGCTCATTCAAAATCTCACCTCAGTGTCGCTGAGAGTTGGTTTTTACCACGCCTATAATAACCTATATTGCAGGACACAGGGGGAGCGAGAGAGAGAGCGAGTTACAGGGTGCAGATGATTCATATGGCAGAGGGAGGAAGCGATGTGCCTGACTCCGTTATTTATGTGCCACATATCGCTATGGAGATGCTCATTAATAAGCGTCTCCCACCTGAGCTATTAGAAAGCAGGGGGAAGTGAGCTCCTTGGCTGTGACCCCATCGGTTCAGGCTTGCCGTGGGAACAGGACACCTCACGCACTGCATCATCCCAGCACACTCATCCGCCCACTCTGGCTAATTACTTCACGCTCAGAGGGAGTGTCACCCCTCTCAGCTGGAGTTGAGGATCACTGGTAGTGCATGGCTCAGATGGCCGAGGTATTGCACTGATCTAAAACCAGGCCTGCAGAGTCCATTATATTGGTTGACCTTTAAGGCCAGTGCAAACTGAGCCAACAAAAATATCAACAAACCCAAATGTCTGGTTGGAATGATTGTTAAGAGACTCTAGAACAGGGGTCGTCAACTACATTTGTCCAAGGGCCAGAGTTTTTCTCGACAGACACTGTGAGGGCCAGATGCTCTGCTAAAATAAAATACAATTCATATTGTATCTTAAGTAATATATTATTCTTTGATATATTAATTTTCCTTCCAAATTTCTGTTATTTTTTAGCCTTTGTCAATGTTAACAGACTCATATTACCTGTACTGCAGCAGGCCACTAGGGGATAATCAAAACCTCAAAATAAGGTTAGTCCACATCGTTGTCCAACAATCATTCGCGCCGGAGCATCCGATTCGGCTTCCTTATATACACACACATTTCCATGCGCGTGCGCTGCAAACCTGGAAGTGCGCGCGCCATTACCGGCGGATTACTGACAGATTGAAGGCTTGTTTCATTGGATTTAGAAAAAAATAAATGTGGCAACATACTTTTCCCTCCTCACCAGGCTATTCCTGATTCAGTCATATCAGAGAAATTTTAATATAAGGAGAACTCCCACTTTCAGAACACTTCCGTGGGCGAGTGCAGAATTTAGCCGTCTAGCTCCATAGACGTCCATTCATTTTCCATCGGGGATCGGGGGGCCGGATGGAAAGCTCTGACTGGCCGGATGTGGCCCGCGGGCCGCCAGTTGACGATCACTGCTCTAGAATGTTCTGCGCCATTCACATCGTTCTATGTTCACTCTGTTCTAGAATGTTGCTCTAGAATGTACAGTCTGTTGCCAAATGCACCTTTCACACTGTTCCTGATTGTTTACTCTGTTCTAGAGTTTTCACTCATTCAAATTGTTTTGTAATATTCAGTGTGTTCTAGAATGCTCTCCCACATTCGCACTGTTGTGAAATATTCAGTCTGTTCTAGAATGTTCTCATTCATTCACACTGCCTAATTTAGTTTGCTGGATCTTTTTTTTTTTTTTCTAAAACGGCTTTTAACAGTTTTGATGTTTACATTTTTTGTAACATTTTTGTAACAATGCAGTGTAATGCCACGGATTCCTTAAATAAACTTCCCACGGATATTTCTGTAAAGATGTGTGAGTCTGAAGAACATTTTTAAGCACTTCCAGAAAGAAAGGTTCTAGACTTTAAAAGTCTTTAGACCCTTATGTGCAAACCAAGGGCTATTTAAAAGCTTTGTTTGTAAGAGTGTAGGCTTTGACCTTTCATTCGTTTGGTTCAGCTCTGTAGAGGTACAGCACACTGCAGAATGATAACCCCACCTTTACATCACGGCAGCTAGGCAGGTTAATCAATGGCAGATCCCCAAGCTGATCTGGCAAAGCCTACAGTAAGGTCATGCTCAGCTCATGTACCCGGCTAACAGGCCCAAACACAATGGAGTATTGTGGGACCGCACGCCCTTTCAGCACATGAATGAGCTAGAGAGGCCTGATGCATTCAGTCCATTAAACAGGGATATGGGTTCCAGAGACACACCCACATAACCACACGTGCACAAACACACACAGCGTAAGGCTTTTTTATTACATTGTTCATTGCCTCCTATACAAGCAACTTGCAATTAACCTGCTTCAATGGACAGCGAAAATCTCAAGAAATCTTAGGTAGAGTATAGATTTGCATATACATATAACTTATTTTTCAGTAACACATCGATTTCAGCATTTTATAACATTTGGAGACGCTTAAAAGTCTCTGCGGTGCGGAGTGTTAATCTGAGTCAGCTTTTTATTAGACAATTTTAGAGTAGTCTAATAACTATCTGCAGGCATAGCATTTAATACAAATAAACCCCTACTTTAAACTGTCATGTCAATCACGGCTTAAAATAATGAGCCTTTCATTGTAGAAAGACTTTCATGTGGAATCAGTGTCTTTAGCACCTGCTTTGTTTAAAGCAAAAAGGCAGAACTTGAAACTGTTGGTTAATCTGCAGTTTGTAAATTATAATACTTGCTAGCTACCATAATCAGTTTAGTAATAATATAATAATATGAAAACTATAAATGACTTCTTGGTATAATACTTCCAATCTAAACTACATGCTAGCCAGTGCTCAGCAAAACATCTAAAGTTTAAAGTGCTAAAGGCTAAAGTTTTTTTTTTTTTGAGAATTGAAGGTTGCATTGGTTTGTGAGACATTCAAAATGCATGAGTCCCCATCTCTGACATGTAGGTAGCACAGCAGGGGAAAATATTTCAGTATGAAGTGGAGAGTAATTGTGTTGTCTCAATCAATCATCTCCTTTCTGTCGTGGGAATTTCCTAAAGAAGTCATTACGTTCCATTTGCTTTGGTCTGCATAACACAGTTTAAAAACAGAACGCAATTCAAAGGAGCAGGCAGTACCATCAAACAAACGGCATCTAAAAGCAATAAAAATCATGGTTAATATCATCAGGACACAACCATTTTAAAGAAAAACTATGAACTGCTCTGTGCATGACCCTGTTAAAGAGACCAAATTAATAATGAACACGAACTTCTTGCTGCAGTGTACTACACACTGTGGTTGTGCCTTATTTGAGTGCCCTAACTGCAAAGGTTGACATATTCTGGTTAAAAATGAACAAAGTAACAATGCATTTTTGAAGTCCACTTTGAACAGACATACTACATGAGCATGGACACTATAGACAATACTGTGGATTAAATGGTGAATTTGGAGCAGTGTCCCTTTAAGAGCTGTTTTAAATGGTTCTGATGGAAATGAATGCTCGTGCCGCTCGGCTGTACTAACACTTCACTGCAGTGAGGCTAACGCTAATGCGTCTGAAAAGTTATGAGTGATTTCCCACTCAGGGAACGGATTGGCCGTAAGAGACTGGGCTTGGATAGCAGCCATCTGGGGAATTTCAAAATGAGACTCAATCTGCAGGGAGAGAGCCGCCCTGCTGCTGAACTGGCTTTGAGGGGAAAGTGTGTGCGTGTGTGTGTGTGTGTGTGTGTGTGTGTGTGTGTCTGTCAGAGCCAGATTATCGTATGGGCTAGGTGGGGCTGAAGCCTCCGGGCCCGAGTGTGCAAGAGGCCTCTTGGTTGGTTGGGGAAAGTTGTTCAGTAGTATTGCTTGACAATTGAGAAGTATTTGTTTAGATTCCTTTTTTACAAAAGCGGAAAAAAAAATAATTGATTCTCACTAACATTAGTTGATCCAGATCCTCCACCAGTATATATAGCTGGCTAGCAAATCTGTATCCAGGTTTATTTAGACACCAAACTGATTAACCTCATGTAGGTTACTCACTGACTGACTAATCTACACATTTATTTTCCATTTACTTTCCATATACTTTTATCCAGTATGTGTTTACCAAGGGCTCTTGTGACCAATATGCTACTGCTTAATGCATTCAGTATTCACGCTTATTTGACAGACAGACTGTGAACTAGATGTGTATTATAAGAGGACTGCATTACTGGCCTGTATCTTTACTGCTGACGCTCAGGTTTTGCAGGCGTTAAACTGTATTTTACTAAGATTCACACACACTCGTGTGCCATGAAAATCCTGTTAAACAGCAAAAGAATAACTGCTTGAATGGCCAACTGCCTTTTTTTTTCTCACTCATGTACAATTTATACTACCACAGTGTTTTTCTCACTCAAAGACTGAAAACTTTACCATAAACAAATGTTCCGCTTTGCCAGCTGTGTTTTTCAATGTAGGACCCACACACAATGGAAAGAGCATGTTTTGCCAGTTATCTCCAACGGTATCCCTGTAGAATCATACAAAATACACTCCTGTGACTGTTTTCCCTCAACTATATAAACAAAAGCCAATACACGACTCATCTTTCACTGTAATGTAAGGCTTCTATTCAAGTCAAGTCAAGTCAAGTCAAGTAGTTTTTATTGTCATTTCTTCCATATACACAGTACATAGTAAAAACGAAACAA
>JBBIGA010000126.1:12170137-12201493 GCA_037576975.1 Alestes dentex
TGTGTGTGTGTGTGTGTGTGTGTGTGTGTGTGTGTGTGTGTGTGAGTGTGTGTGTGTGTGTGTGTGTGTGTGCATGTAATCGAGCTAACATTAGCCGGACAGTGCATTTTATACATTGTCATTTGTGTTTTAGTTTAATTGTAAATAAAACTAATTGTAGTTTAATTTAACATTGTAAACCAAAAACTTCAAACAATGTAGCGGTTCAAGCTGAAGAATTAGCACTTAAATTTATTGTTGAAAGTTGAGTGAGACTTTTGTCAGTTTTCTAAAAATTTTCAGAAGTTTGTGTTTGTGGCTGAAGCATGAATAAAGCTGGAACTGTATCCCAGTGATAAAGAGTTTCAAAGCCATCACCAGCTCTCTTTACAATGAAGGATTTTTTTTTCTCTGTCCATCTATCGGGTTACTTTGAAGAAAATCATGTCGCCAAATTGTGATGAAAAGACATAAATATCCACCTTTCAGGAATCTTTTAGGACCAAGTAAGAACCATGTCTCTGTGGTTCATTACAGAAGAATTATGAAAGGGTGATACCTGAGACCAGCTATCTTCCCCTAAAGGCACATACTGAAGAATTACTAGTTTGCTCTTTTAAGGCCCCGATTCACAAAGCAGCCCTTGCTCCAGTGTAGCAGTTTGGAGCCGGTCCAGACAAATCTCAAGCACCTTGCACTTAAAGGACGAGAGCTGTCACTGAACAGGATTTTGCATGCTAGTGATACACTACAACAAGAAAAACAAGAAAATCTACCTCAGTCAGAAGCAAATACAGATCTACTGCAAATCGACATGAAACCTATATCATCTACACTGCTGCACGTTGTCATAATTGTTGCTGCTGCCACACAAAAGACTCACAGTAACAGATCTGTCTGAACACTTGCCCTTTGCTCCCCCTGGGAAATGTATATGAATTAACATACATGAATTTCCTCATTTTAACCACAAAAAGAGAACAGTAGATCTCAATTTTCCAGCTCTGCCTCCATGGTCTCTATGCGTGGAAAGTGTCCTCAGAAGCTGTAATTGAACCGCAGTACATAAGTAATGCAGCAATGATGAACAGGCTGGCTGAGACAGTTGGCTGTTTGATGATGGCAATATTGAGCAGCCAAATGAGATACTTGTCAAATGCGGCTTTAAAGGAGAGACAGGGAGCAGTGGCGGCTTTGGAAAGTCGTTTGTCTACAAGGTAAATGGCAGTTTTGGCATGTTGTGTCTGGTCGACCTGAGAGAGACTCTGGGAAGAAGTCACACACTCCCACAAGCAGATGATCTGCTTCAGTTGCTTTTCAGGTGTTTTGGATATCTAAAACTTTTTCTGTAGAGTAATATGTATCTATTATTACCCAATTACAAAACAGTATTTATGCCAACAAAGCATTTGAGGAGACAAATGGCTATTAATTTCTATAAAGGTGGTTTTCCGAGCGCAGATCAAAGCTAATCTGGTACTAAATTACACTCACAGCAGATTCTTGTGTTATACGCTACTGTAAATCTAACCAGATCTAGAATCTATTACAGTCATATGCAGTAATGGTGTGTACATAAACACATACAGTCTTAGATTACATCATTTACATGATATAGAGTGTCATTTAACTTTTAAAATGTTATTCACTCTTTTTATTGTAAACACATTTTATTTTAAAGATCCATCCACTGAAATGTTTCTTAAAGGAATCACAGTATGTCATATTGTCATATCTTAAAACACACAGAGAGGTCTGGGCCTCTTTAATGTGTTTTCTGGATGTGTTTCCAGTGGGTTGAGAGAACCTTGAAGTATTAGTACAAAACCGATTGGGGCCATTTGGGTGACCACTGAGTTCTAGTGTTTGCTCGCAATGCTAGCCTAGCAGCCTCAGCCTCAGCTAAAGAAGCCAAACCGAACACATCTGGGGTCATGAAAAATTGCATAAATGTAATTTTTGCTGAATTATTCCTTTAAGGAACCAAAAGCAGTTCTTTTCTATCATCGTGCCAAACAGCCTTCTTTCTGCACCTTTATTTTTAAGAGCGTATATGAATTTCATCAACGCTGTCGCAACAATGTGCAACTGTGTGTTCACTGGGAGAAAGAGAAAAAAAGGCCTGAGCCTGACATAACAACTGTTTAGGGAAGACGTTTTGTCCAACAGACTATTTACCAGCATCAGAGGGGGTATCCATTCCCTGTCACAGCCGTCATACATCTCAGGGGCGAGAGAGAGAGATTGCAGCCCAATTACCGGCTGATATCTAATCAATACACTGCTTATTCGTAGAGCAGGAAGTAAAGGAGTGGACCCCTGGGAGATGGAGTTCAAATTACTCCTCTGTCAATGCGGGATGCAGCAAATGATGGCAGAGCGTGCAGAGGAAGGGCAGAGAGAATGGAAGCATAAGAGAGAAATCACGAGACTCTTCTTCTAAACGGTTAATGTGGAGTCAGATATTCCACAGAAAGAGGTTTGGCTGCTGAGGGACTTTTGCAAGGACAGACTGGCTCAGTGGTTTAAATGCTCCAAAGGAATAAACCTAAAGGACACTCTAATATCTAATGAAGTGGAGTTTTGTATTGGGATGTAAAGGAGTGTCCTACGTGATGAACAGCTGTGAATGCCACATGTTAAACAGACATACACAAAACCACAGTTTTTCAGTATTTTTTTATGATATGACTTCAGGACTGGGGTTAATGATATCAGTAATAGCAGCGGCTGGTAACAATATGTGAGGACATTTTAGAAGGACTCACCTCCAGAGTTGTCCAGGTTGGAAGACTTTGTGTCGTAGCTAGCTTTAGTGTTAGCGAGCACGTTGATGGTTGAAGGATTTGTGTCCTGCACTGCACTGGAACTATTCGTTCTCATTTCCCCTGACAGGCCATTCCCGAGTTGGATTCAGCTGGAAGTGGCTGCCTTCATGAAGAAATATGGCTGCCCGTTCTCTCTTTCAGGCACCCACCACATATGCACACTCATACACAGACTTGTAGTCATGAGCGTTTTTGGAAGGTAATGTGTAGCAAATACTGATGAAAATTTCTTTGAACAAATCCTATATCAGGGGGCCCAGAATAAAGTATCCCAACACAAAAAAAAAGCAGTTTATTAAATTTAGTTTGAAATTATGGAGTCTAAGGCCCCATTTAACAATGATTCAGTGGTATTATTTATGACTGAATGTTTTCCAGTGAATTGAAGAGATTTGGACTTCTAGCTCTGGCTTAATCTTGGATAGGCTACATTAAACTTGACTAGCTCAACTGTGAAAAGCATTTGGAATCCATGATTATTCAGATCAGCTCTCAAAACCGAACTGCAGATGTTGGTTCGTCTGACTGTCAAACAGTGTAAACAGTGGCACTGGCTGCTTAAGGCGTCTGAACCAATTTAGGAGAAGTTTAAAATCACAACACTAAGCACTAATCAGACTTCTCAGAACCTTACATTTGTATGAACTTCAATGCAGTAGAGACTGAGAGAACAATGGCCCACTCATCTTCTTAACTGATTGAACGACTTCTATGCACGTCGGCCCAACACTGCACTATGTGTGTTGATGAATTTTCCAAAAAGAATTCATCTACACATCAAAAGTCCCATAAACCCAACACACAAGTGTGATTCTCGGGTTCTGCTAAAAGGAGAACAATGCGCTGTTTTGAAAATCAATTGGTAACACTTCTTAGCTTTTGATGGCACCTAATCCATTCTGGGCTCTTAGAAAGCGAGGGAAGAGATGGGAAAAAAGTCAGAGTGCAGGCAAGAGAATATGCACAAAGCATTGTGTATTCCAAGGACTTTAGTGTCGCGTTGTCTTTTTGCCGATTGGCCTGCGTGGTGTTAAGCTCTTTAGTCCTTTTGGCTAATGAGACGGAGAGAAGAAGGAGGGGGGGATTACAACAGCCAATAGCCATGAGTCTTACTAAGGCGTGCAATGCAGTTCAATCCAAACACAATATCATGTGTTAGCTGTCTTGGCAGGGACAGCAGATAGTAGGCTTTACCAGAGAGATTGAGCTTACTGAAGAATTTGGTCACAATTATGAGCGCCTTGCTTTTAACCCCATCTTCCACTGAGCTAGAGGAGGCACCCTAAAGCCTGTTGGAGCTTCTGTATATAACTTTTAATTTTGCAGTTGGCCAATCATCGATGGTTAAGAGGGAGGAATTGACTTAAGTGAAAGATCGCTCACACTTGATTTCCTGAAGTCATAAAAATAACAGAAGGTTCTTAACTATCCATAAAATCTTGCGAGGGGAGATGAGGAAATTAATTAAATTAGCGCACTCATGGCCACATGACTCTCCTTTATGCTTTCCTTGCCTTTTTGGGTGGATGAGTGGGATATTAATAAACCGTGTTAGATATACACTGCATGAGAAATGGTCTATTATCCATCATGACATTAGGATGTCCCTCTTAAAAAAAGGGGGGGGGACTTGTCTGTCAAAGGTCTAATGTAGCATTGACAGGCCTTAACACTGAACAATGAAATTTCACAAGACTTTGGCTCTTCAAATGTTTCAGACACCTTTATTATCATTACTATTAGATTCATTACAATCACGTGGAACTCCTAGGTCACGTAACTCCCCCCCACCCACCCACCCCCCATCAAACACACACACATACTCACAGTCACCTTATAAATCTCTTCTTAAAATAAGCTTGCTGGCAGGCTCAAGGGGCGGGGCTTTGTTTAGGAAGCAAGCAGTCTTATTGGCTGGATATGGAGATGTCTTATATGATGATAAATTTCACGCAGGTGTCACCCTCTTGCCTGCAGGTGAGGATTGATGGGATAGAGGAGGGTGATCCATCATCCCGGGCAGGTGGTGCCGTATCGGAATTTCGGAAATCTGTTCCCAATCACACCTACAAGCGGGCAGCCACGTAAGAAAACCCCCTCCATTCTACCCCCCATCTGTATGCCGGTACCGGAAATCAATATGAGGCACTCAAGGTCAATGCACTGTTAGAGAGCTCCCTCCAAACCTTGACGGATAGATTGCTCTCAGAGAGAGTGAGCGTGAAGGGGGAATTGACAGTTTCTCTGTGCCGACTGCGGAAGGGACGGTCAGCCCTAAGAAGTGCGTCACAGAGCCAGTTGGTTGTCATTCAAGCTAGAGGCCTCCCCTCAAGGCAGTCTTACTGATTCCGAACTTGGCCTGAGAATGAAGTCTATTGGAAATCTGATCAAAGTTAAGAAGTGCGGCGTCTTGCTCCTTATTCTTACAGATTAACTAGAAGTCACCTTGCACTGATTTCCTCTGCTGTAGCGTTTGAATGGCATAAAGCTCGACAGCTCTGATCCTTTACAGTAACTTTCCGGAGAAACTCCCTTTACTTACAAAGTAAACTGAACCTGTAATCTTAATTGTTCTCAGAGCTCAAGATTCATTGGAGTAAAACCTTTGTATGTAGTGTGTAGTTTCAAATCATATTGTTCACATCCCAGTCCATACATGGAAACTACATTGCGAAAATTTCTTAAAGGGAATGCATCAAAAAAGCTTGATTGAATGAGTTGGCGAATGTTTTAGGACATTAAGAAAAAATAGGATATGGACTATTTAAATTACTTTGATTTTTCGTGGAATTTTACATAAGCTCTTTCATCTCTGCCTCTGATGGGCCGGGGGTGACCTAGTGGATAAGGAGTTGCCCCTGTTATGGGAAGGTCATGGGTTTGAATCCCAGAACTGTCAGTGTCACCACCGAGATGCCCTTGAGCAAGGTACCGTCCTCATACACTGCTCCCCGAGTGCTGTGCTGGCTGCCCACTGCTTCACTTGGTGAATAAGTTAATTGCAGAGAAGAATTTCACACTGTTCACACTGTGTCCTGTGCTGTGGTGTGTTCACGTGTGACAAAAATGGCCACTTTACAATTTAAACTCTGTGTGGACAGCTCGATGAGCTAATGGGAAAACACTACATACACTGAAAACCATCTAAATTCCCACCTAATTCATATTTACATGCACATAAGAAACAGTACAACTGTCCTTCCCCCTCACAACATAACATACATGCTCCTTTCAGTGTGAAACACACTGGGATCCATCACTGTCACACGGCTTCTGCAGGCATCACGAGAGCAATGCAGTGTTCTCTGTGCAGGACATATCCATCAAGAAAGAGGCACTGCATTACTTCTAATTGTGCCCAGTACAACACCAAGGTCAACCACATGAACACACGACCTGTCAGCCTCATGACGAGAAACTCACACCAGCTCAGGCTCCACACACACTTCTGTATTAAACATGGTGCTTTGGTTGCTTCCCACTTTCTAGAAGGTGACCTCATGAGCAGAATAATACCTTCTTATCACTTTTGGTATACACCAAGTCTATTAATCCCTAGCCCTGTTTAATGGATTTATTACTGCAACTAAAATGCTAATATGGCCCGTCCTGCCTTGTCAAAGACCATCACTTTCATCTCAGACGGACACAGACAGGAGGACCAGCACTCATCTCATATCACAGGTTTTGTTTAGTCAACAGGACTGATCCTCACTGAAACATTGCAGATATTCAGAAAAATCCCTGCACTGTGTAATGTTTAAAAGTAGATTATTCATGGGCTCCTGCTAGTGTTATGGGTCTCTGGATGTTTCTGTATGTACTGGATGATTCTTTGGAATTCTTTGCCATGTGGAAAACCATTAATACATCAAGCATACGAAGTAAAGTGAAGTAAAATGATGTTAAACTGTCACAAAGTTAAAGGTAAACCCTGAAGGTTAACATTTAAGTACATGTATAACTGAGTATTATTTTAAATGTAGTTACTGAAGACCTAGAAAGTCCTTTAAGAGGTCCAAGAGGTTCATGAACTGATAAAACACTCAATTCACAAAACACCAAAAACAGACTGTCAGTGAATCTGCTGATTCTAATGTTAAAGTTTCTAATATCATTTAGGTTATGTGATGATTTGAAATAAACATGGCTGAAGATCCTTTCAGATTCTCCAGACACCCTATTAAACAGCTTTGCGTGATACCAAAAGATGGCAAAGATGGCAGAGCTATTAATATGACATATTTCATTTGCCAGGAGATTTGTGTTTAAAGAGAATAGTTTAAAGAAAACTATTCAGTGGTCAAGATTAGGCAATCAACATGAGGGTATTGTTGGAGAGAAAAAGGAGAAAAATCGTGGTTCGAGAATTATATAAATACATTATACAGTATTTCCTGTGATGTTTATAGTGTGTGTGGATGAAACTGGACAATTTTCTGCTCCAGTGGCTTGTTTAGTGCAGGCTAAAATAATGTCCATTTAAATGGATGTAATTATACACCATCTTTGCCATTCACTTCTATGCCTGTGCTGCATAAATAGAAAAATAAATAGAGGTTGAATTTTTGAGGTCCTTGAACAGTGCATTAACAAATTGCTCAAAGTTAACTTTAAAGTTCCCTCTGGTCAGGTTCTGTACAATATACTCCACATGCTTTTAAATGAAAAGCCGCATCTTTCTCTCAAAACACACTGTGGCGTCTCTTTGATTTATCAGCACTACTGAAGACAAACAGTTGAACTGTGGTGGTCTCTTCATTTCCTGTGTGATATTTTGAACCAGCTGAAACAGCTGGGAATTAAATCTTACATTGATTGATTGATTTCAATGAAAAAATTCATTTTTGATGAATTTAGCAGGTTATGTCACATTCAACACATTAGTTCACATTTCTTATAATAAAGCAGTAACTGGAGGAGCACGAGGCCTTTAGTTCATCCAATAGCTTAATCAGCAGGAATCATTATAGTGTCACAGATATGATAACACCACTTCTCTCTGAGGGAAGAAATAGTCTCATGAGCTGACGCCCACACCATTGTTTTGACCGAGCAGAAGTAATCAAATGTTTGGTAACATTGTCTAAATCGTGTATTCGTACTACATTGTAAATGCTTTCATAATGTGGCTTATGACAGACATAATACATTATACTGTCATTAGCTTGTATTACTTCAATTAATCACATTAATAACACCATCAAGTAAAAGTGAATTAATTTACATTCAGAAAGGTCTATTGTATCTCTTAATGATGCTCTCTTGTATGTCATATATATTTTTATACATGCTCGGTTTAAGACAAGAATTCCAATATTATAGGAATTCCAATAAGACTTCCAAGTGTTCCAAGTGTCTCCTATATTCTAATGAACAGATAAATAGAATACATCATGGAATTTTCTGGATTTATATGCCCTTAAGACTCTTTATGTGCGCCTAAAGACGGTGAGGTTTCAGCTGTTTCATAAGTTTATTGCAAGCTACACTGTGCAGCATGGATCTAATAAACTTGGACATGACATGTATGTAGATCATGCATTGATAACTTCTACTGAATCACAGGCTATGAGTCATTATACCTCAATAAACATCATCAGCATGAGTCATTCATTTGTGTCACTATATCATGATGCATGTCATAATGCATTCCCACTGATTGGTTACTATATATAGGCCGTAGCAGCAGTCACATTGTGAGCTGGTCATCCTATTTTTCTGACACTGTCAGAATTTTGCCGCAGGCTATCTTTGAACTTTTTTTTATCTTTTTGATGCTCAATCAAAGATATCCCCACATTTCAGTGTATAACCGCCATTACTTTCTAAAATGTTTTGCTCATAACAATAAGTGCATATGATATATCGTTCAGGCTTATGACAGGGACTATAAATGCAGTTGTCAGCATTGTGAATGCAGGACAAACGTTTTTATCCAATCCAACAATACGCCTCCTGTTGTAATATACTTTTATTTTTAAGTTTGCCTTGTAATCAATTCCTCAGTCTGTGAAAGGTATACATAAAATTGCATTTTAAAAATAATTATCAAAATAATAGTCATCATACTGATCATTATTATCATTAATGTTATTGTTGGTATGCTTGGTTATTATTACTATTATTAAAATGTTGGTGTCAATAATATATATATTTTAAAAATTATTATTATTAGTATTGTTATTGTTATTATGACACAATAAAGCTGACATGTCTATCTATGACTAATAAACTGAAACTGAAACTTTCATCGATTGTGTGAGCTATAGTTGTAGTGGTACAAAAACTCTTTTTTTAATGTTAAATATTTTAGTATTAAGAACGAATTTGCAGAAATTCCAAACTGAGCTCTCTTCACTCTCGTAGGTGAGAACACAAGGGTTATAAAGTTGTAATCCATGAACTATTCAAACAGGCCATTGGTACTGTGGGCTACTCCAAAAGGGGGAAGAGAGCCTGGCTTCTTTAATAATCATCTGAAAGTAATTAACTGCATATATCAATGGTGGGGCTGTCATATTTGTGTCCATTGGAGCGTGAGTGGTACTAATTCTGAGTTGGTCACTGTAAAAAGCCACGCTAGAGGAGGCAAAGCTTTGATTACGCTCAGAGGCCTCCACTTTCAGTCTTTACTTCAGAGCCACTGCACTCAGATCAGCTATTAAGATAAACTGGCCAACTCAATTCAGCTTAATGCCTGATGAGAAACTGCGCTCCAAACAGTCATGGATTTGCATTCTTAAAAAATTCATTAAATTACTAGTTTTATAGACTTTTGGTTTTAACATTATTTGATGGAATTGAACTATGTGATTTGCATATTATCCAGCGCATGAAAATTCCTGCCTAGCTGCCATGCAGGAGAGGAGAGTATTTGCATTTCATTTCAGAAAATCATGCCCTGATAAAGGGAAAGAAAATAATATTCAATATATAACAACTACAAATAGCTATTAAAATCATAAATTATTACTTTAAGGTAATAATTAAGAATAAATACAATTTCTTTTTTTTCTTTTTTTTTTCCTCAATCAGGGGTTTGTAAATAACATCCAAACGAACAATTTTTTTGCAGTAGTTCATAATCAAGACAAAGAAACACACAAAAAAAAATTATTATTCCTGTAAAAATGTTCAGAGCAGCACGGATCAGCCGGATTGCAGAGGATAAAGAGACATAATTCCTTTCAATTCTTTCCTCCAGAAAACAGTCGCAGTTGTGAATAAAGGTGCATCCTGCACTCCTGACTCAGTTAAATTAACACATTGAGAATGAGCAGAGGACAAGAGCACTCTGTTCTCATTAGAAATGAGGGAGTCTACAGTACAGTCATACTTCACTGTCAGCACACTCCTATTCATAGCATGTGTTTGGGAGCGAGGCTCGGGGAGGGTCCGGCACAGACCCACCATACACACGCCTGCATTAGCTCAGTATAAAGGGCAAAGCAGGCAGAAAACTTTAGCTAATATTAACGGCATCAATCTCAGCATGGAGACATCGTTAAAAGTGACAAAAGCTTCCAAGGAAGCCTCCAAGTTTCCTTAGAGTTTCTCTCATTAGAGATTCTTTTACAGAGACATCCTGATGGAGTTAACATGCATGTGTCCTTACTGATATCCGTCTTTAATACAGAGCGAGGGAACACCACATCCAAAACCAAAGCTCTGTACTTTAGCATATAACATTATAACATGCATCCTCTAGTACAAGGGTTCTCAAACTGTGACAAGTGATAAGCAAATCCCTTTTATTAAGTTTGATTCCAACATACAACCAAAAGAATCTAACAGTAAAGTGTAATATGCACTGTAGTGTTATAAGAAGATTTAACAATAACCCTGATTAGCTTGAATACTTTTATGCCCCAACAAAGTGGCGACGGGACACAACACCTCCTTCTTCCGGTGACTCTTATAATGACGCAGGTATTTCGGTCACTCGTGTTCGCAGAACTGCACCTGAATGCCCGTTAGCCTTAGTGAACTTGCTAATGCGGATGTGAAGCCTGAGAATTGAAGCGCGCCAACGTTACGTCACACGTGCACCGACTGACAACGTTGCTTCAGTTAATCTCAGGCCTGGATTGCCATAAAAATGTAAAATATGTTATGTTTTACAAAACTAATAACTTATTGAAACATACACTTAATTGCATTGCGTCAACGCATTCCTAATATGATGTGTGGACTGGGTCCGTAATGACTTGCAGTCCGGTTCGGATACAGACCGGGGCCCGGACTTTGAGAATCGCTGCTCTAATAGCTTCTACTTTAGCACATAAAGTCTTCTACTGGCATATTCCTGCATTCCTTGAAAGGCCCTCAAAGTTGTTTTAAGATGCTATAAAACTATGCATCTAAACCACAGTTAGATTGAAACAAGTGACTTGAGTTGCAAATTATGATTACGAAGCATTCTGTAACTCTGACGAAGAAGCATTGGTCCCCACAGTCAACACACGCACCACACAAGGCACTTTTCATAATAGCTCTCTACATAATGGATTATGTAGGTCAGTTGAAAGGTGGTGTATTTTTCATAATCAGTTTTAGCTGGGTGGCTTATTCTTTTTTTGTTCTGTCAAATGCAAAAAAGGACAGAAATCAGAAATAATAAGCTTAACCTTGACCCACCGTGTCTCATGAACTTCCTTAGAAAGTTCTTTACTGGATTCCTAGGAGATGTTACAAATGTGTGCAGCTTTTTTAAGGAACGGTGCTCGTTCAAGCCGAGCAGTGTCTGAACACAGCCAGTGACACCCAGGAAAATTTAAACTTTCCCTCCAGAACATCCGTCTGTAGCTTTCAATCATTATAGGGAAATTCTGCCATTGTTTCTAAAATTCCACATAATTTAATTGCTGTGATGTAAAACAAAAATGCTTTCAAAGTTGTTAATAATGTGAAATAGTGGATTGTCTTTAGACCAGAGAACCTGCACGTGATTTCAGAGTTTTTACATGTAATGTTGATCATGGTCAAAATACTATTTTCAAAATAATTTAAATATATATATATATATATATATATATTCATCTTTGGGTACCATTTATCCTTACAGGACCCTGTGTGAACGACTGTATTTAAAAAAATACATTTTATCCCTGAATCTTATTGTAAAACTGAAGACCAATGTCTCAGGCATCAGGCAATGTACCCTTAATCATTTCATCATCACACTGAGAAGCATTAACAGCAAATAAGCTTCTTGCTCAGCACATTTCTACAGAATGGCACATTTTAAATGAAACCCCTGAAAGAATTGTGTGGAAATTTGGTAGCATTCCCCTTTAATGCAACAGAACATTTTAGATTTCGCTGACAGGCATAAATCAAAGAGCCTGATATGATATGAAGTTTCAAGGTGTTAGATCTTGTTCATATCATTTAAATCTACTACTGATCCGGTTTACATAACATTAAAGAGTCTAGAACATATGGAGCCTTTATTCTCCCCACAGCAAGGTTTACAGCACCAAATAAAAGCACAAGTATATGATTTTTATGACGCAGGAGATTACCAAAGCTTTTTCATGGCACCCTGGTGGCAGAGAGCATAAATGTGACAATCAGGAATAGCAGTGTGGATCGCCATAGTGCACACACCTAGAGTAACGCAGCAGTTGTTAGATATGCCCTGTGTGTTGTTAAATATATTGATGGAGTGTGTTGTGTAGAACGCAGAATCTTCTGCAGGGGTAAAACGTCTGTGTATAGATGCCTGCATGAAATTTAAATAAGAGGATCTAATTAATAATATGACCACCAAATGGTCTATATTTTAATTTATTTTACTATATTTTTACTTCTCATTAGTAGTTACAGAACAGTTCATAGCTGTTTTCAAAACAGATAAATAAGCAGCATAATACCTGACAGTGTAGTAATTCAACATGAACTGATGTGGCAAACTCACAAACACACACACACACACACACACACACACACACACACACACACACACACAGAAACCCAGAAACAACCAAACAATGTTTTCCCACACTTTATAAGCAGCTTGTGATTGTGGGCCTTTTGTAACAGAAAATCTCTGTATTTATAGGGCCTCTTCCCACCTTAAATAATGCAAATCTTTTTAATTATTTGACACATGACCAGAACATTTCAGTACCACATAAATGTGTTCTTCAGTGGATGGTCACAGAATCTCCACCTCAGGCTTCAGTGGAAAAACAAAAATGACTCCTAGGATATTTCTCTTTGACCTTCACATTATTGTTGAACAAGTTAAACTAACTTCTCCTTTAACTCTGTTTCAGCTGCTGTTTCTTCTGCCTGCACCTGATCCTCCCCCTCTGTTACCCCTCCTAGGAGTCTGTAAAATATTGATAAGTGTGATCAGCTGGTAGTGGAGTGGTTCTGGCTGGGCTTCAGCGGGAGTATTAATGCTGAACAGTGTGTCTGGCACAGTTCCAAGAACACGGCCAGCCCCTCGCTGAGAGGACCACATGTTACATCTCACTGAGCCATCACTGATACGTCAGTCTCAACAGCCAGAATACATATGAACTAAGACTCACACAAACACACACATTGCAATACACACATTCACTCTTGTATTGCTATAGTCATTAACTGATGGATCCCTGTAGCTGATTGATCTTATTTTTACACAACTCTGACTTTTACTTCTTCTGGTAAATGTAAAAAACATCAAATTTGTGCAAAAGAACATTTTCCACTGAAGGGACCAGCAATCTGCCCCGCGGTCTCAGAATGTTTATGTTTTCCTGTCATTACAGAGACTTTCATAGTATATTGTTATCATCACTACCAGAGCAAAATTGCCATATATTTTATGTGATTTAAAAATGGCAGGTACTTTAAAATGTATTAAAAAATGTCATTTAAAATAAATGATTGGGGGGAGGAAATATCATTCCATTAACATAAATTAAAATTTATTTTTAATCCTGTAAAGTTAACGTTTTGGAGATGTGATGTTTTGACAGCGACGTTATACTGCTGTTTGTAATGATAAATGCAATGTGGTGTTTACACATTTGCCCGGTTAATACACTCAAGAGTCCAGGTCACAGGTTTGCTGTTCTGTATTTACAGTTGGGCTCTGAACCTAATTTTGCACTGTTGACTATTTATTGTATTGTAATTTATATTGTACCATACTGTCTTATTTAACTATAAATGTATAGTCTGCGTCTTGGTCACTTGTGTTGGGTGGTCTTGTAAACACAGTGTGTGTATGTTGCTGGAGCAACATTGCTCCTTTTCAGGCCCCTCTCTCTTTCTTCTTCACTGATATTATTCAAGAAACATGCAGACATGCAGGTACACACACCTCCGATACACACACCTCACGTTTAAGGATTTTGAGAGGTTCTCTCATTTGACTACTGCTGACAACTGCTGCTCCTTGGCTGCTTTACTGCTATCGTCATTTCAGAGATACATAACAAAACTTCATATCAGATTTCCCCTCCAGGCCACATTCGGTCCCCATCAGGACCTATTACATCTACAACTTCTGTATTGTTTAGCAGCATCGCTTTCAACATCAGTTCACACATGCAGTCTAGACAGAACAAAACAAGAGTCATCAAAAAGGAAACTTTTAAAAGCCGGAGGGTGAGCGCTCACCTCTTTAACTACATTAGACAGACCAGCTCTGCAGAAAAAAACAGGATTCGCCCCAAGGCCACTTTAATGCAGGTCATTCCTCACTCATAATTAACTTCAGCACTCATAATCTGCACTTAGGTGCAAAATATCAGCAATGCTGAAGCTGGTCAGCTCTGCTGGGCCTCAGACTTTCACCCAGGTGTCAAACTGTGTTCAAATTTCAGTGAGCAACGGCACATGCTTCAGCATCTCCCAAAACATAATGTGAGTCTCCTTATTAATCTCAATAAACATAGAATGCCCGTATTGCAGTTCATAGATCAAAAAGCCTGCTATTGCAATTCATAGATATATCTTAGTTTTATTCATGGCGTGCATTTAAGAGCATATTTCTGTGAAATGTTGCGATCTGGATTGCATCTTTGTCATCAAATGTCAGTATTGGATAGAGAAAGGCAGGCGTTGACCATACAAGTTCTCATTTTTCTGATTTTTTTTTTCCTCTGGTTATCTATAAGAAATGTTCTTTCAAGTCCCACAGTGGTCGTATCTATTTGTGTGCAGTATGTATTTGGGGGGAAAAAAACATTCCATGTAAGGAAAGGGAAGACGTCAGCAGTTTTTAGACTCTCTCTCTCTCTCTCTCTCTCTCTCTCTCTTTCTCTCTCCTGAATAAGTCACAGAATAGAGTATGTAGACTGAGTTAAGCTGTTCTTTGCTAGATGAACATGTTTATTACCATATTTCCATACTCTAGGGTTTCCATATTGCCAGTGCCAACTGTTTTCCCCTGTTCTACTTTTAAACCTGTTTTTTAAAGCCACACAGGTCATAACTGTCAGTCTTATTTTGCTAATATTATGTAGAAATATGGTATGGCATATGGTGCCAAAATAGGCTCTGTTGTACATAAGACATCTAAACACCACAGCTTCATGTGCACAAGACAATCAAAACTCAATGATGGCTCCCAGAAGGCTGGCCTTGTCATCAGACCGCAAGTTCACCACAAGTTTGCAACCGCTTCTACTCTGCTGTTGGAACATTGCTGTGAGAATCTGACTGCATATATTTAGATACAATGTTCTCCACACCCTATATCCTAGAGCTGTGAATTTAGCATGTATTTCAACTGCATCTTGATGGCAACTGTTTATTTTATTTCATTTCAAACATTTTGGTTTTGGTCCCTAAAATCATTGGAGAACTCTGTACAGCACATCCTGTCCCTTGATATTCACATAGTTGCTGCTCTTTGTTGTCACTGGATTTTGTATTACTTGGGTTTTTCATTCATATATTTAAAGTTTTTATTTTTATTTCTCAAACCCCATTCATTTCCCAAACCCCTTATTTCCTGTACAAGTGTATGCGGAGGTGTTGGTTAATTTGCGACCATTGGTACTGACAGGCAGGTTTATAGTTTTGAAGAAAAACCACCACAATTAATTACATTTATATGGCTTTCCATCATGTGAGGCTGTGAACTGTAAAGTACTTATAAATTAAACCCCTCAAGTAACAGCTGACATCACTGTACCTGCCGATTCCACTACAGAAATTAACATGTGTGTTCAGTTTAAGCTGAGAGATACAACAAAAAGAAAAGTAACAACTCCAAATAATCCAAATATTCTGATATTTACAGAACTTGTATGTGTGAGGATTTTAGCGGTATTTAAAGGAACGACTAATCCTGCAGTACTTGAACTCTCACAGTGGTGATCAGGATGCTAATAGTGGAGCTAATGATGCTCATATAATGCTAAATGCCTCAGCAGAGGTCATTCTGGAGGATAGAACGCTTAGCAGCCAATCACGCGCCCTCTTTAGGGCCAGGAGGAGCCAAAAGCAGCTAATCTCAGAACTGGGGGGGGGGGATTAGGCCATAATATTATTGCGTTGTTTGATGAGGGATTAAACACAGAAAATCCAGTTCTTCATATGGGATTCCTCATTTGAGATAGCACACACATTCAGCTCGCATGCTAGCTGGAAAGTTTGCCTCAGCCCAACCCCCTCACTCTTTCTTCTGCGCGCACACACATTCAAACAAACAGCCATGAGTGTGCACTCGCCTAAATGTATCAATATATGGCAAAAGCATTAAGGTGGAATCATAAGGATCATAAATAGGTCATGAATTCATAATAATCACATGTCAGGATCAGGAAACATTAAACTCTATAAGAACTTTAGAAACCAAATATACAAGCTGATTTTTATTTAATCAAAATTCATTTATATATAATAACACAATTCATTTTTTTCCTAAGCAACAGTTTTTTTACAAAATACAATATTTCGATTTTTATTTATTTATGTATTTTTTGTTTATTGTCCTAACATAAATGCATCCAGCTGGGGAAATGATGCAGTACTACATTAACATGAAGCAGAATAATTCATATCTTTATGTCTGAAGGGTAATTAAATATTCAACGCGTTTACGTGTGAGACAGCTATTTCCAATTTTAGACCGGAAAGAAATATAACTTCTGGGATCAAGGTAATGAAGATTGTACCAAAAGGACTGACGAAAGAGATCACAAAGGAATCCATAAACATAGATTAAGGAAATAGCAAATTCATCATCTATAATACTTGACTATTACAAAACAGTTTTAAAATGAGTATATTTTTCATAAGAATATTTTCCTGTGTATTTATTATGGGTGTTCCACAAAGCCTGAGTAACATGTGAGCAACATACTTTTGTGTCTTTTTTTTTTTTTCAGATTTGTCTCCAGGGATCTGCACTTTGGGACACTGGCTTTTTATTTTTTTTTGCATGCATTAGCATATTTTCATACATTAATCATGTCTTGATTATTGTTATTTCCCTTGTAATGGACGGGGTCATTAGAAAAAAAGAGCAAAAACTAATTTAATTCAAAAACAAAAATTGGAATCAATGAAGACGTGATTAGGTTACTCATGATCTCTTGTGCCCCATCCAATTTCTCTTAGTCTATTTACATGCCACATACTCATTCATTTATTAATTAATTAATTTATTTATTTATTTATTACACTGTCCCAAGTAACACTCGGAACACAGAGTGGCTCAGGGGATACACAGTCGTACTTATCTTTTATTAAGCATCTTCCAATTATGAGAGAAAAAGCTTAACGCTATCGGACACCTTGCATGTACAATGAAAGTGCTTAACACTGTGGAGATGAGCGGGAAAAGACAAAGCTAATATAATCACTCTGCTCTTCCTAGGGAGATAGAAGAGTGCTGGACTGTCAGGGTAATGAATGAAAGTAGACATTAAATCAGCCCGAGATATTCCAGTCTGCCAGCTCCTCTCCTCCACACCAGCCAGCGTGTTGACACATTTTTCCCCGGCACCATTTAGAGCGAGCTGGCATCATTAATTGATAGTATTGCCAGTAAATTGGCAACAATGAAAAGACAAATTATGCGCTGGGAAAGTGGTATAGAGGGAGGATTTACAGTATTTGAATAATTTAGACCCCCGTGGTTAATTTGACAGGATTGTTATTCTCGGGGAAGGTCCCGCTGCTTGAGGAATGAACGGCATGCAATGGGCCCTGGTGCTCAGTAATCAGCCTCTCTGCCAGTCAATAAAGGACTGCGTGCTACAAATGAATCTGTAAATGTGGTTAAGGGGTGGTAAATATTTAGATAGAGAAAACAAGAGAGAGAAAGAGAGAGAGAGAGAGAGCTGATACTGAGCCGATTGAATTAAAATGTTAGTCCTTTTCCTTTGAGGTTTTTCATTTGAGCTTCGGCGTAGGAAGCGGCACCATGTGCTTTTGATCACATGAGCTGCTGGACTACTCCATAATGAGAACGCTAAAGACAATTTTGCGACATTGTGCTGCAGTGCTGCCACCACCATTACAGACAGTAGAAAGACCAGGTGGCGGTACAGCTTGAGGAATACGAATAGCTGGCAAAGTTTTGTACAGTATTTTGGGCTCCCAAACTAAAACATATCTCTAATATGTGAGTTTATTTAGGTCTAAGCTTGGAATACTTAGACGGCTTTGAAAATACAGCATGCGAGGCGTATTTTGAATTTTCGGGACATTTTTGAAGGTGGGCATGCATTTGAACAGTCGTACAGACGCCTTCAACACTGTTTTGCAGATTCTTAGCGTTAAACACCTCCATCGCCTCGACTTGTCAAAATAGACAAGATGAATCAAAACGGCCCGACTAAGCAATTAAGAGACAGAAATGATGCAATGCAGTGAGTTCTGCCACTTTTACCACTTTCTAAAGCTGAAACCACAGATGGAGAGTGAGAGGGGTTTGAGGATGCAGAGGAGGTGGATCTTTTCCTCGTGTCAGGGCACTTGACAGACCAGGTCTTCCAATCTGTCCCCTTTAGCACTACCAAGGGACCTCGGAGGAGAAGGACAGGGCCAGGGCCCTGGAAATCGCACCTCTTGCTTTGTGCACACTTTCCATTTCAAGGGCTATTTATCTAATAATGTCCCTGCCTTCCTGGCTCTCTCTCAGCCTACTGCCTGCCGCACCGAGTCCGTCTCTGGCTGGCACCTTTAATTATTTCATGCCTAGGAGACAAGTTATAAGCAGAAGTGGCAGGTCAGGTTGTCCCTGACAGCTGGAGATTATTAAAGTTAAAAAAAAGAAGGGCTGAGGTGTTGTAACAGGTCTCCACTCCGCTCCCCCCGGCAACAAGAACACTCCGGCGTTGTGTTGGAAAACAATGGCGGCACCCTAATTTATTGACAGGGAGAATTCATCAAGGAGTATATGCAGGCCGGTATCCCACAGAAATGCACACACATGCACACACCTATACACACACACACACACACAGACATACACACACACACACACAAACAAACATGCAGAAATAAAAATGGCAGAGAGAGCGGCTCAAAAGCGACAGGGGGCTTGGGAGTAATGGAGACATACCAAGGGAGTAGCCCACTGTGAGGAAGACAAACTTCACTTTCCACCACCACTTCCTTCAGTAAACACACACACACACACACACACACACACACACACACACACACACACAGGGCCATGCAGAAGCTGCTTCATTAGAGTGGTGTTTTTGGTACCAGTCAACCCCCTGGTGACTCTGGCAACAGCTCGGTTCGACGCTGTCAGAAATAACAACAAAAGTGCTTGTAGCATTTCCTGTAGTTAAGCTGGATTGAAGAAGTGTACACACGGATCATAAATTTTGAATTCCCGTCCCATCGGTGCCGGTGGAACATTCAACACTCTGGGCCTAATGACAAACACGCTGGAGTTCCAGCCCTGTTAAAGCAAAAAAAAAAAATTGTCATCCTCCAAATTCACACTGGAAAAAAAAAAAAAAAAACGCAGCAGAGCAGGCCAGCGAGTGCTGCTCTGTCCAGCAGAAACAGGCCTACAAACAACCAGGCTTAAAACTTAAGTGACGGCTATTTTGAATGGCCTCCCTTGAACTGAGTTTGTCAGCTGGAGTTACTGCAGAGTGAGTCAGAGACTAACAGCTCAAAGAGAAACGGAACAGTCAGGCACTGGAGTGAACATCATAAGCCTTCAAACAGGAGGAGACTTGAATGTACAGCATTACTCTACAAGCACCCACTCGCCCCTGGACCCTAATCTTAACGTCCTGCAGTCAGTAGAGCATACAGTACAAGAGATCTATAGGTCATAACTTCTGCTCACACACTCCTGAACGGTGGGAAAAGACCGTACTGAAAAATGCGATGCACTGAAATATGTAACTCTTTCACACAAATCAAACATATAACATCAACACAATTTTCGCCTGAAGCAGGCCACTCTGTAATGCGTATTACCCATTTGGAAGAATGTACACATTCGAATCATGTCAATTTAGCGTATAACCTTTTTCAGTGTACAAGAGAATAGACAGCTGTTTCTATCCTGACTCTAAATTCTATTTATGTGACATGGTTTTAGTCCATACCAACTACCAAGTAACTATTTCATACTGTGTTCAGTGGCCGTTGCTGCTGTTTGTTCTTGTTTTCATTTGTGCAGACAAATCAGACAAACACTTTGACGGTGTCTCTGCTTTTATTTAATGCACATAAATCTACTGTGCATCTTAAAAATGACTTTTGTGCCTTTTTCATAGCAGTCTTTTTTTGTGTATATACATAGTCTAATGTGATGCACGACAAATAAAATATCCAGCTTTTAAAGCAGAGATGGAGCTCTGTGTTTGTTTCAGATGTAATTAGATCAAATATAATTTAGTGTTATGGAGCACTGTTCAATAGGTCTCGCACTGCCCTTAATGAGCTGTCATTACTACAATGCAAATCCTTTTTTTCTCAGGCGAGCACCAGTTCACATCACTATATTTAATTCCCTGCAGTTAGGCTAATATCATTGCCTCCAGTCCAGGCCCACTGATTTAGGTACACGCTGATGTTATTACAGTGAAAAATAAAACATCCTCTCTGTCCATTCGTTTTAGCCTGGCGCCATAAAGAGCAAACCTAATTTAGCTCAACTGTGCATTTAATGTGGCAGCAAAAGAGCTTTATGAGAGGAGTTTGGTTTACATACACAGGTATGTGGTTTGAGTCCATAAACACTTATGGGTTTTCATTTAACGCCTTCAACTCAAGGCTTGTTATTCAGTTATTAATCTTGAAGCTCATTGTTCAGTGGCTATTATACATTTTTTGGTAAGCACAGTGAGGGCAGTGTAGTTACGAGAGTGAAGAATGGCACAGTCTGTCCGTCAGAGGAGTTTAAGGGGTTAAAAACAAATATCTCTAAATGAATATACTATCTAACGTTAATGGGCCCATATCCTACGTTTTCTAGTATTTTACTGTCCACTTACGATGTTTGTCCGTTTAATATACCCAAAGCAGTCATCATTCATGTTTATGTGACTATTTTCCAACCTTTCTACGTCTTTTGAAAGGGCTCATGTCATGGAAAAACTTATGAAGTTATGCTAAACACCCAAGAACTTTCAAAATGGGCCATTAAAATGAAGCTGTAAAACAACTGATTATTAAATTTGCTGTTTTATGGCTGTATGTGACCTTAACATAAGTTATTATTTTTAATATGGTAAATGTGTAATAAAATATGTAATTCTGTGCTTTGCAGAAATATTTTTTATAATTATTTATGCAGGTAAATTATAAACTTCTCTAAATCCTATACGAAGATGAGCCAAAAAAATACTACGTTCATGGTATATACTAATTTAGACTAGCTGAGCATAATCTCATAGTTGCAAATGAATTGCATTACTTTTAGATGCCGCATGCTTTTGAAACTTTCAGTGGTCTGTTCTAAATTCTGACTCTGAGCACTGTCCATACCAGTATTGTATAGTATATTGCTAATTTTGCATGATGTATACAGCGTAAATGATTTTGTGTGATATTGGTGCTATGCATGTCTGATGTAACTGGTCATGCGGACTCTTGCTGTGTGAGTCCACTGTCTGACCAGGCTCTTCAGTAGGAGTGCCAAGCTAAAATGGGTCCAACTGTAAAGCTGTTTAAAATTTTACACTAAAACTACACAGTCATAGAGCTGTTAATTCTGCTCACCATGTATGCAGTAAAGACAGCATTAAAACACTGGTGTTTGTATCTTCGTGAAAAGAGTTTAAGAAAGGTTTAGTATGCAGTGCAATGAGTGCTAACATGCAAAAACCAAAAATGAGCATTCAAAGTTGAGAGAGACAGAGAGAGACAGAGAGAGAAGGCCTGGTTGAAGTAGTGCGTCCTTGGCAGTGTAAAGCAGTACGGGCCCAGCAGAGTGCCTAACTAACCTTCATTTCCCTCCAATCAGCCGTCATCTCGCTCACTGTCTGTGGAAGGAGCCCACACAGCGAGCCGACAGGCTGAGCACTAAGCCACACTGGACTGTCCAATTACATCTAATTGTTATCAGTGGGGGGGTGATGGAAATCGAGGGATGAGGGTGGGGGCACTTTGTTGCTGTCCTGCCTGACAGCATAGCTTATCTCACACAGCTTCTGTCATTTCTACACACGGCCCCCCCTGAACCCCCCCCCACCAAATCATATCACTTCTCCATCCACTCTAAACCTTGCCTCATACTGAGAGAGTGAGAGAGAGAGAGAGAGAGAAAGAGAGAGAGAGATGTAACTGAAGACCTCTAATGACCAGGTTTTGGTTAAGGCCTTGCTGTCGGCCAATAGACTGAATTCTTCCTTATATTAAGCTCTGCCAGCTCTCACGGATGGAAAATTGTCACATTACGAAAGTGCTGGCAGTGTGTGTTGAGGAACGTTCCAAACAGATTCACCCGCTGGATCTCCAAATTACTTTCACCTATCCCGAGTTGCACTGCTGTTAAATAAGAGAGGGCAAAGACAAAGAGTAAATGAGTTCAGCGGCATCAGGCTTGCCTGGCTCCTCTCCCGAGCTGCGGAAAAGGAGGTTTGGTTTTTGAACAGAGTTTTACATAAGTTATTATTTACCGTATTAAAAATATAGTTTTGGGCTTTAACACTTCCACAAAAACGCTGACAAAAGTGGTTTTTAAGGCCCATGCCAAACATGCTCCTTTTTATTCTGCTATTAATGAAAAATACAATGAGGAATACTTTAGGGGGAACGGCACTAATTAGAGAATAGATCAAAGCGTCCCCTTAATTCCAACACACAGTAAGAAATGGAGGGGTAAACACAGATCACTGCCGCTCCCTAACAACTCTCAGCACAAACACACAACATGAGCCGGGACGTGCTACACAAAAGAGTACACTGCACAGGCCCAAAATAACTGAATGTTGACCAAAATACCCGGGAGAAGCAAATGACTGACATCAACTTATGGATATTACGCCATGCAGCACATTTCCACTATCTGGTCTATACAATGAAAGGTTAGCAATTCTTCGCACACACACACACACACACACACACACACACACACACACACACACACACACATTTAAATGGTGCTCAGCACTTGACAGTTCTTCACAACAGAAAGGCTGAACTAGACGGCCCAGAAAAATGATCCAGTCTGCTTTGGGAGCAAACCCTCAGCCTCAATGTTCCCCGTTCTGCGAGCCGGCACGAAGTCACAACACAGGCCGCTATCACTGCTCCTCATACATAATGTTGTCTCAATCCAATAGCAGGCAATTAAAAATGAAGCCGTGTTGTAAATTAACGATTCAATTAATTAGCAAAAACTATTAGCGTATCAATTAGAGAGCTGAGCTCAGACGGATTCCCCGCTTGCTCAGAGGGCATTACACGTTTAAGCGGCTCTGTCATTCCAAATGATGATGAGGGAGCTCACGTGACTACGAGGAGTGTGGGAGCTGTCAAATTAAATCAGCCCAATCTATCGCAAAGCTAACGTTGTGGAAACACTATGTTTCCAGTTGGTGCAGTGGGATATTGTGCTGTGTGCTGTATGTGCCGGCGTGCTTTAATTTCACAATCTTAAAATTTAAAAAGTGGCCTTATTCATATTGTTTTAACAGAACACTTTTATCTAAAGGCTGCTTATGTTTGTGTGGTTTAATACAAAAAAAAAGAACAGGAATTCGCTCATTTAAATGTGACCACTTCCCAACCTTTATCCTTTTAGAATTATACAGTCTTAAAGTTGCATTTTTTTGCAACTTTAAGCCTGATATATGTCAATGTTTTGACTGGCTGTTCTGTCCTGTGTCTTATTTATAAAGCAGCCCATACTCCTACAGGGAAACACTCCTTATAACTTCAGTGTGAATGGGAGGAACTAAACTATGGTAGGATGAATATGTGGATATGTGTAGATGTATAGGCTTAAATGACAGGTTTAACGTCCATTGCATGAAGCAGGGAGTGAACAGTATGTTTTGAAACTTTAACAACATTGAAATACCGCATCAAACTGTCTTATTTCTCACAGCAAGATCAGTTTTCCATGGCACAGGCCCTAAATGGGTCTTGGTTTTTATGCACAGTTCTAGAAAAAACATTAACTGCATTATGTGGAGGTTCACATAACCTTCACACTTATGCATCTCTTAGTTAGGGGTGGTCAACCAATGTTATTAAATTCTATTATTATCACGTTAAACTGCTTTTCTGAGCTTATCATGAAGATTGTAATAAAAGTTCATTGATCAACTGCAAGTTTCATTATAAAGCGAGTACAATTAGTCTAGATTGTAGACTAGTTTATAAAGAACTGAGTAAAAATCAGTTAAATACTGAACCTGATTTCGACGTCAAGCAGGCATACAAACCTGATCCTGGACTGACGGATGTAATACATGTATGATCTGCACCTCTGTCAGAAATCTCATGTTTGTTGGATACTGGCTGAGAAAAAAGGAATGTTAGGCTTCATTGTGGATGCAATGTGGCACTTCCCCATGACACAGCATGTAAAAGAGTAATAGATTTGGGACCGCCTAGTTATAGGTCACAGACCCTATTTTAAGAACCATGGTGTTAGAGAACCATACCATAAGTGCTTCTTTTATGGCCCAGCTTCAGATACCATTTTCTACCCTTTAATAATACAGTAGTATTTTTTTTATTAGTGCCAATGTTGTGATGTTAGAATGATATAGCTGTCTGCGTAAGGCCCAGGGCTTTTTAGTGCAGAAAACTTCAAAGAAAATGTTTAAAGAAGTGACCATAAGTAGAGTAATGATACCAGATGTTTACAGATGAACATGTGGCATGTAGATACACGCAAAAACACTGATTTGAGCTATAAATGGCTCAGAGGGACTGCATGTCTAGAGAGTGTAAAGCGGACAGACTGCTCCACGAGGTCATCACATGCCGCTAAGTGATTAGGGCCGGTAGGAAAGTGACACAGCATTGAGTATGTCTTCAATAGGTCAGCTCCTTCTCTCCTCTCCTATTTTCATCATAGCCTCCAGCCGCCCGGATCAATCTACCTCTTATACATACATTACCATACACTTAATGATTCTCTTCTTAATCAAGCACAGTGATGATGAATGGCTTTGACAGTGAATTCAATAACAGATGGGGGATTTTTAAGCTGTTGTGTGATTCTTGTAGATGGATTCTGTACCTACGATAGAAGCAGCACGATTGCACAATTGTAGGATTCCACAAGAGCCAGATTATAAGAGGTCAGGGCCTCTCTAAGATGAAGCTTCTGATGTCGAAAGCGATCATGTGAGGGTTAGGGTTAGGGTTAATGTTAATGTTAATGTTGCCAATAGTTGCTGGTGGGTCACTCATTATTGTAACACTATACAAGTAAAAACACTTCACCTCAGCGAGGATTAACATGAAAAGGTAATGTTAATGTCAATGTCATATTTAGTAGGTTCCAATCCCAGGACTTCTAGTGGCACCACTGAGGTATCCTTAAAAAAAAGTGTGGAAAAAGAGTGGGTACACTGCTTCACGGATGCTGTGTTCCTGGCTGCCCGCTGCTTCACTTGGTGAACGGGTTAAATGTGGAGAAAGAATTTTACATTGTTTACACCTGTGCTGTGCTGTGGTCTGTTCACACATGATTTACTTTATTTTACTTTTACAAACTAATCCTGAAGATCACAACAAGAATCACCACCTGTTTATTATGATATTATGCAATAATATCTCTTTATTTTATATTCATTCTGGCGTGTTCAGAGTAAAGAGAGAGGGAAAGTGAGGAAACTGACAAGGAGACCAGGTGACATGGAAGTGAGTGAGAAAAAGAGCAAATATGGAGGTTTAAGACCAAATAATGACCAAAACACAACAGTAGATGAACACTACATGATAATTCTAGAGACAAGTGAAACTATTCAGCAAAATATGCTATCTATCTTTATTTAATATTTGGAAACAATGTTATTAGTTACATTATATATTTAGAAAAACTCAACATTACAATTATGATGCACAAATGACATCTGATGATTTCCAGGGTAGCTGGAAGTATGATCAAGAACCATGCTAAAAATTATCTTAGAATAATGCATTTCCCAAACCCATGATCTGTATCTCCTTGCAATGCTACAAGTGAAATTTTGTCATTAGTTTCCCTTTTTACTTTAAGTGAGAAGTACAAAAGCACATGAGAGAAATGTTTCTCTCAAGACAGTTGTGGACTGAAATTCAGACTATTTAAGTGTAAGTTTCTGCACTAAAGTTTTTGACAGTTGCGAAATTGGAATTTGTCATTTTTCACAGTTCCTTTCAGATAAATATTTAAAGTGTTTTATGCAGGCACCCTTGTGTACTGGATAGCATAGTGTCTATTCCTGTCTGAAATGTTGTATGTAGTATGTCTGTCTGAAATATTATGTAAATTACGGGCACAAGTCGGATACTATTTCTCCTCCAGAATGAATAAAAGTGCAGCTGCAATGCTCTCTAGTGATGCAATCATTCAGTCATTTCATTGTTGGTCAGGTAATGTGCTGTAAATGTCCTGTCACCTCCGGTCACGAAAGCAGCAGCTCGGAAGGAACGCCTGGATGGTGACAGCCACACGTAGAGCCAGAGCAGTGCTCATATAAACACACCCCTCTAGATGCAGTCGGTACAGAGAGAAGGGCTGAGCACAGAGAGCGTGTGCCCAAGCCAGTTTGAGCGAGCCAGTCGCTGACCACCGCTGCTATTTGTCCTGAGCTAAATTCAATAACAGGAACCATATATAAGAGAGGAAATAACATGGCAAGCCCCGAGATTTATCATGGGATGGGAACTCATTGTTGCGCTTATCTTTTCAGTGATGTGCTATTTCCAGCGGGTAATGACTTATGGCTTTCCCCTGCTTTCTCACTTTCTCTCTCTCTCTCTCTCTTTTTCATGTCAGCTCACTCGTCCCACTAACAAGTGAGGTTTCAGTGTCAGAGGAATCATCTAAGTGTTAGGACTGGATTGGGTAAACTAGCAGGGACGAAGCTACTGTACAACTAACTGTCCTTCACTTAGATAGTGGCACTAATCTCTGCGCTGATCAAGAAGGACAGTGAGTTCTTTATCACAGAGCTCCTGAACTGCTTGAAGTCTCCAGGGGAAATACACTTTTTAGCACTTCGTTTAAATGCTTGTTTGGCCATTTTTAACCGTTTTTATTTATTTTCGTGCTGAAAGCAAATTGAGCAAGCAGAAACGGGAAGCATACCTCAAGCAGTTCAGTTTGAACTGAGTGGACTATTGAATAGATGGACTATTCTTCCACTCCCTAAAGATGTGGGTGAAATGACGTGACTCACCTGAGGTGCACAAATTCAACTGTTTTAGCAGGTAATACTGACATTTCACACTGGCCTAAAAGAGCATCAAACAAATCCCTACTCTGATACAGGATGAGACACTTTTTCAACATTTTCTTTCTTTTTTTTTTTTTTTTTTGAGACAAAAGAAATCGCAGTAAACTTATTTCACATATAATTTGCTTCATTCTGTTTCCTGCGAATTAAGCTGAAATAAATTAAAACTAGTTTAAATTTTCCTGTTGACAAAAAATCTTAAAATTATTTGATGGTAGGGGAGCAGGGTCTTCCTCTTCGAAGGCCTACTAATTTCTTTTTAATATTTAATTTATTATGAGGTTTCGGTTGGAATTCTTAAAACAGGCAATCAAATATTTTTCCCCTGCCGTATCCAGTAAAATATATGCACGCAATTTCTTTTGGTGCTGATTTGAAGTCCAACCTGATTAACTACCAATATAATTAGGCAGTGACAGACGAATAAACCAGTCGTGTTTTGATTTCCAGTGGGTGTGATTTCATGAGGGAAACTGTCACTCTGGAAGTCACTGACACATCACTGACAGGTTTATGTCAGGACTAGCTCAACAGTCACGGTTCACCACTCGATTGAAAGAAACTTTCGCATGATTGGCCCTAATGACTGTGTAGCTACACGTTAACAATGCACGTAACAGCAATCTCACTACTAGTGATGTATTCACTGTTCAAAAAGATCACACAAGTGTGTCCCATATGAATACATTATGTGATTACATGAATATAAACTGATTTTGATACACCTCTGTATTTACATGAGCTGCACTATTGAAATCCGACTGTAACAATAACCCCAGCAGCAATAGGAAATTTCCTATGAGATCAATAAACTTTCCTGATTCTGAATAGTTTCACTGGTGACTCCTGTATTATTAGTGCGCTTGTCAGTTATTAGAGACACTTAATATAAATTAAGGCCTATTACTATTATTGTTATTTTTTGTTTTTGTTTTCCTCTTCCATGAGGTGAGGGCTACTTTGTAATCCAGAAGTTCTGTAGTGTTTATATTTTCTGCAAAAACTGAATATGCAGGAAGTCTGTGTTCTGATCATTTCACAAAGAAAAACAAGACACTGATGAGGCTTTAGACACTGAACTGTGCTTCAAATCACACTGTATGCATGTGTGTGTGTGTGTGTGTGTGTGTGTGTGTGTGTGTGTGTAAGCTCTGACAGAGATGACAATAGGGTTTTACAGGAATCTCTGAATGTCAGACAGACTCGACGCTGCCTCTCCGTGTGTGCTAATTAACCCTGACAATGCTGCTGTTTAATTCCCTATTTATATGTATCAAAGCAAATAGGCCTGCGCTACTGCAGCCTGTCACCGAGGCTTTATCAATCACATCAGCAGCTGGAAATTGGCTGCCTGTCTCTTTCTTCAATCCTACCAGGGAAAAAAGAGTTTATCTTCTGGAAATCTTGTGATCGCCTCATGACAGCGCATACTGACACGAAACATCGAGACGGCTTTTTTTTTAACTTTGATTACATTTTTTTTTCTCTAATAAGGCTTTTTTCTCTTGCTAACGGGACAATATGATGTCGATCAGCCTCTTAATCTCTATGCTGCATAATACACTATACACAAGTGCATATGCACACACACACGCTGGACTTGTGTGTATCGTGTGTAGGCCTGAGAGGGTTGTGTGCAGAGCAGGAGGAAGGAGGAAAAAGTCATGTACATGAACTGACAGCATCTGCCATGCTTTGCTCCATCACTGTCTGTGCCCTGAAACTCTGACATACATAAATACACACCCACACTCATAGACACACACACACACACACACATACACATGCCATTTTTCACGTTAGTACTTGATACCTCACTAACCTCCAATGGAATGTGTTTAGTTATGTGTCATAAATCAATACGTAGTGACGAAATGACAGGGCTAAACAGAAAAACACCACATATATCAGAGGCCACAAGTGCAGATTATATCACCCAAACACACACACACAGACACACACACACACACACACATAAAAATGCCAAGGTCTGAGCTATCCATGGCGTCAGGACAGTGTCGCTGTCATGGGTGACAGGTGCTGCCATAGTGCTGTCAGTCTTTCTGTCTGCTGTCCCTCTCTCTCTCTCTCGCTTTCTCTCCCTCTATCTCTATCTATCCCCCTCTCTCTCGCTCTCGTTGTTGAGTGACAGACGGACAGCTCGCTGTATCTCAGAATGAGTGAGAGTGTCAGGCCAATCAGACTGGACAGCACTCATTGTGTCGCTCCTGCTCTATCCTTCACCTGGACCATCGTCCTGTGGTCGTGAGCTAAAGGGAGCAATGAGCTTTTCACCTCTTTCACTGAAAACAACACAGTTTCAAAAACAATAGTTCGGCTTTGTATACTGCTATCATTTCATAACAAATGCAGCAGCAGAACTTGTTTAATTAATGATTTTTTTTTTTAATCAAGACTCAAGTCTTTTTGTAAGGAGTCTAGTACTGTTATTCAGTTATAAATTTTATAGCTTGTAGTCACTGACTACTGTAAATAAATTAGAAACTGCTAAGACACTTCTGAAGTGTAATTATGACAGTGAGGAGTTTAAGGAGTCAGACCCTTTGCTTATTATTCAGTTATTTCCATATTAATAAATTACATCAAATTACCCCAATTGGAAAACAAAATTGTGTTGATCAACATAATATATTGTATTTATATGGAAATGATGAACACATTTCAAGCAAATCCAAAGCACGTTTTTCAGGAAATACTATTAAACTAGTTATGAGGGTGAGAGACTTAGCTCTTATGCGTTAAGGGGTTATGCTGACGTTACGGTTTAAGATTTTTTTCTTGTCCTGTTGAGTTACCCTCCTCTGAGACATATTATTACCACAGTGTACAGAAACACACACAAGCAAACAGGACCGTCCTAAAGATCACCCACCACAGCCGCAAACTGGGACTTTTTTTGTCCTGTGGGTGGCGCTGACCAGTGTGGAAAATCAAACCTTTCCAGCAGCCGGTGTGTTTTCTGCAAAGCCTTTGTATGGCTTACATTGCTACAGCTGAAATGACTGCTGTTTTCTCACTTTTTCACACAGGAAAAAATGTCAAGGCCAATCTTCAAAACTGCGCAAAGCACAGCGATCAATGTGGCACTGGGGAATAGAATGATGGAGCAGAATAAAAAAAGGCCCTCTCAATATCCGTCGTCCAGCCGGTTCAAGCTCCTGCCGCTGAAAAAGGAGACACTTTTATATGATTATATATTATTCCATTGGCCTGGCACCCGGAATATTTAACAGTGCTATTGTAGTTTCAAATGTTACGCTTTTGCGGCTGAATTACGTTCAGGGGTTGAAAGTGAGGAGAGGGCAATTTTATTTCCTGTGATCAATCTGGGGTGAATTTGGGTGCTTTTATTGAATAAGTGTTAAGTCATGTAGGGGCCAGTGGCGGCTCTCTAGGCTGCACTGATAGGTCCTGATGGGCGGCAGAGGGATGATGGAGTAGAGGGGCTGCGAGAGACTTTATGGCTCCACTTCATTTAAAATTAAAACGGCTGCCACACTCAGCCCATCTGTGAATCAAAAGGGCAAAACCGGCCACTTCGGGCTGTCTCGCCACAAGATGGATGAGCAGCCTGCCAGTCCTCCACACTGTGTGTGCGGTGTGTGCTGTGTGTGTGTGTGTGTGTGTGTGTGTGTGTGTGTGTGTGTGTGTGTGTATATGTGTGTGTGTGTGTGTGTGTGTGT
>JBBIGA010000126.1:12207859-12241725 GCA_037576975.1 Alestes dentex
AGAGAGAGAGAGAGAGAGAGAGAGAGAGAGAGAGAGAGGGAGAGAGAGAGAGAGAGAGAGAGAGAGAGAGAGATAGAACGTAAGTCATAACCCAGTCTCTTTTCTCTTTCTCTGACAAACGGCATTTTTTACACTCTTAAAAAAAGTGCTGTGCTCAAAAACACACAATCTAGCAGAGTGTGTGTGTGTGTGTGTGTGTGTGTGTGTGTATGTTGGTGTGTGTTCCGTGATTTAAGTGAAAGTCATACAGTGTAGAGGCGAGAAAAGAAGTGGTGGTTGAGATTTGATCATCGCATATAATAGATTTGCTAGGCCCACCGGAGGAGGCTCTTGTTGGATGAGAGGCATGAAAGGTTGTCAGTGTTATAGAGGGGAGCGATAAAGGCACAACACAATCAGCTCAGAGTGCACTTAACTAAAACTAATCGATTAGTGGGGGGCTCTCCACGCAGCACCCCACAGCCCATCTGTCAAATCACATCATCCCTCCGACTTATCCCAGCCGCATCACCACTTGTCAGCATGATACCTACTTTCGTGCGCATGTGTGTTGGAGAAAGCCCTTTTGATATGGCTCACCAGGACACTTCATTAGGCTCTGACAGCCTGGTTAATACTCCACTCTCTGAGAGGCTCATCTTCAGCTCATAAACACAGCACACACACGCGCACACGCACAAACACATCTGACTTTCCTGCAGTAGGCTCATATTTGTTCACAGAATACAACAGTCGCCCATTAAACACCTTCACAACAAATGCTATCTGATAATTAGAGAAGGGAGGGGGAAATAGAGAGAGATGGAGAGAGAGGGAGAGAGAAAGAGAGAGAGAGAGAAAGGGAGAGAGAGAGAGAGAGAGAGAGAGAGAGAGAGAGAGAGAAAGAGAGAGACAGAGAGAGAGAGGGAGAGAGAGACAGAGAGAGAGAGACAGAGAGACAGAGAGACAGAGAGAGAGAGAGAGAGACAGAGAGAGAGAGAGAGAGAGAGAGGGATGCCATTCTTCATTTGTTGCATGTTTCTAGGCTGTGTAATTTAATCTGTTTAATTGAATGCTTCAATAATTCTAGGAAGATTATACTCTCACAAAGTGCCATTTTAAGGTCGGGGTTAAGTAAGGCCAATTATCTATTTGTCAAATACATAAAGCTCTCATCTAATTTCCTCTCTTTGTAATTGACTGTGGTATAAAAAACAGAGCCCATAATAAGATTTATTGGCTAATAAGATCTATCTCTGCTGTGACGAAACAGGCAAGGCAAATATTATCTTAAAGTAAAGGATAAATCAGGATTATCTAGAATGACACTCAGCATCCGCGAAAGCTGATTTTCACGCAAGACTCACCGCAAGCTGACGAATACAGGCAAATGTGTTATCTAAACTTCAAATAACACACTCCTTTCGACTGTGTGGAACAGGTAACTCCTCTTCTTTAATGAGTTCTCACCTCCTATTGCTGATTTAATCACGGGTAAGAGTGCCGACTGATTGGAATAACACTGGAGACAGAGATTAGCCTCTAAATAGTGTGACGGACACTCTAGCTGTATTATTGTCTAACTTCAAAAAGAATCAGTGAGCAATTTCACTGTTTTGAAAAATAATTAGCCAAGAAACACATTATCCTTATTATTAATAATAAAAATAATAATGATCTGCAACACAACATAGCAAACCATCTGTTTGTTTGGGGCTTTTTTTCTTTTTCTTTTTTGCACCCCTACACTGAAAAATATTACTTCATTAGACGAAGTATGAAGTCAGTCTGGTTTTAAAATATGCACTGTGGGAAATGCTACTCCTGACAGACTTCACACTGGAGGACTGCTAGTTCTAATTAAGCCTCACACTGTTCTCATTCCAACTGCAGCTGACAATTAGCACAATATGTGGCCCCATTAGGGCCACTGCGATGCGGGGCATTCTGCCTGACGACGGCCTGCCAATCCCTGCAGGAAACCAATATCTCTAACAGCACCCAGCAATCAGAAACGCTGCAAAATAAGCAGTCGCTTAAATATGAGGCTGACCTTTGACCTCACATTCCACAGGATACGAATAGAGTGTTGAGCTGGTGAAACTGAGAGATACTGATCTCATTTAGGTTACTTCATTTGGACAGCTGCAGTTGAATAAAATAACCACAGTTTTGGCTCCCAACAGGCTTTTTTTTAAATCTATATAAAGAAAGGGGTGGAAACAATGACACTAACACACCCAGCAATCAGAAACACTATGAATAAGCAGTCATTAAAACTTGAGGCTGGCCTCTGACCTCACGTTTCATGAGTTTAAGACGCTGGCTGTGGCTTGTGGACAGCTGCGGTTACATAAAGAAAGGGACGGTTTGGCTTCTTTTAGCCCTCTAAAGCCTTGGCTCCTTTGTTTTACATACATGTAACATGTAAATCAGCCTCTGCTTGAATCTGTCTTCTCAGCTTTCTGTCTCTTTTTGCCTTTTCTAAAGTCGTGCAAAACAACAGTGACTTTTTTGGATATTTTCCTGTCATGGCTGCTCACTCGCAGGTCCGTGAAGGCCATGAGGGAATGTGACTTGAGAGTGTTTTGATGGGCAGAGGGAGGGAGAGGGACACTGCTCATTTCAGGACAGAGTCTTCTGTCACAGAGGATTCTCTCAAACCGCTCTCCCCACGTCGGTGACGGACAGAGAGGGAGAAATTTCCGACCGCTGTGTGTGCGTGGTGATGACAGGAGCGAGGCTGACGCACTTCAGCAAGCCCTCTGCCCTGAAGGGGGTGGGGGGCTGCCGCTGAGGCTCATCAGGCCCGAGACCCCGACTGGTCCTTCCTCTTATTTCCCATCATGCCTGATTCCGGCGCTGCTCTTCCGTCTGCCTGATGTTCTCGCCCTCAAACCCTTCAGCTGCCGTGATTGAACGGGACAGTGGGCGAGCGAGCCTGACTGTTCTTTTTGACTTTGGTGCGGCCCGAGCAGGCCTTTCACAACGACGGCTGGCCTCTGGGCTGAGCCAGTCATCAGAGTGGCATGCCTGTCAGATCAAGCAGGGCCTGGCAGTGTGATCAGCACCGCAGCAGCCGAAGAGACAGAGGATGAGGCCTGAGCCGCACTGACAGGGAATATGTTCGCACAATTGGCAAGCTGGTGGCAACTGAGTGACTGCGACTTCAAGTGGCAGCACGTAAAGAAAGCAGCACGGCAGGCAGGCAGTCAGTCAGTGCAGCAGCGAAGGCACGGGGGAGGGGGTCTAAAACCTGAAAACGGGGCTGCTTATCACAAACACGGTGACAACTTCAAAATTTTTGTTGTTTGAAGCTGCCCTTTCCATGTTGGAAATGAGAGAACAGATAAAAGTAAGTGACGCATCATGAGTGCAAAAGAAATTTACATCTAAACTGTACGTCCTGTACATTGTTGCCAACATCACTTTATGTTAGTGCATAGCGTCCCCAAATATCTGTATTTTTTTGTATTTTTATTTATTATTATTATTCCACATAAACAGCAGCCACATTTTACAGTGAGCAAAACTTACACAATGAATGGACCAACATAAATACTTCATAACGACTCAGAATGACATATTTTTACATTAAAAGTAAAGTATGTTTTTAAAAGTAAAGAATGTTTTTGCCTTGTTCTGCAAAAAAAAAAAAAACTTTAGGAGATTTCTTTTTTGACAGTAGCATTATTACTATCATCTAATCATGCAACATAACAATCAGCTGTTGTTTTCCAACCATTTAAAGGTAACACAATAATGTCAGACTCCCTGATAATTAGGCCTAATTCAGGCTTGTGCCTGGTTAAGTGTATCTTTGGCACAAACAGATTGTTCTGTAAACCAAGCGTACATACAATGTGGTGTGAAGCCCAACCATTGTGTAAGGACTGTGCTATCATTTGATTTAACATTCGGGCATTTTCTAGCCTTTTCCAGCTCCATTGTCTCAATTAAGGCCTACATTTTTGGAATACTTTAACAAACAGAGTAGGCATGGGGGAGAATAATGAATAATCATTAGCAAAAGGTCCACAAATTATTGATGTAAAATAAGCAATGATATTTTTCCCTCTCTGCAATTTATTGCCATTAACAAGTAACTTGCAATCCAATAAATGTCAGCATTGCTTTCAGTTAATTAAAGGAATAGATATTATAGAGTAATGCAGGGTGGCGCTTAGATCCCAATTGCCACAGACTGCAATTTACTGTCTGAGCTTTATTTGAAGGGAACCACAAATAATGGCCATTAAGCTGTCAGCCAATGGACAGGAGATCACATTAATGAAATTAGATAAGCTGAGCTGGTGATATACATGGCAATCCCACTGAAGAGATGGAGAGTTTAAAAAAAAAAGCTTCAGACGCTTTAAATAACACAAAACAATATGTGATTGTTCAAGCATTAAGAGAATAGAAAAATTAAAATGTCAATTAAAGTCCTGCTATGTTGCTGCCTCTCAACATAGTACCTTTTGTTATGTAGTACAAGGGTGTGTGTGTGTGTGTGTGTGTGTGTGTGTGTGTGTGTGTGTGTGTGTCCTGTCAATGATCGTTAAGTGGTCATTTAGCTATAAATCTGAACACTGGGAACATTCCAGATTCTTTAATTCATGTGAAATATAAACCGTCTATAAATTCCCAAATGCTCTTGTCAACAACTCTCATACATGTCACAGTGCCTCTCAGCACCGAACTAATAAACAGTGGCCATCACTGATGGAAAGTGTGCAAAGTGATTTTTGGCTTCCAGTTTACTGTGTGCTTTTTCCTTTCCTTTTTACATAACATAACTTGCTTTCCTTATATGACTCCCAATCGATCAGCAGAGGTAAAAAGGGAGCTTTCTGCACAGAAGCATACAGGATAACAATTCACTGATGTGAAGAGAGGTTGAGTTTCAGTAGTCCGGCTGTAAAGTGTGTTTGTGAGTGTGTGTGTGTGTGTGTGTGTGTGTGTGTGTTTTCTCCACACGCTGTAGTGCTCAGTCAGGCTTCAGTGTGGGCGCAGAGTACCGTCCGCCCTGTCTGTCCCTATCAGTGTAGACACAAACCTCGCATCTGAGTGTGTGTGTGTGTGTGTGTGTGTGTGCCCCCCGGGCAGAGTGCCATGGCTGCCACTAAATTAGTGATTAGGGACCCTCTCCTCCGCTGCTCTCTCCAGAGAGGCGGCCCACACGCCGGGCGGCCGTGTCCACAGCTGTCACCGTGTCACTCCACCTTTCTCCTGCGTCCCACAAACTTTCGTCAGTCGCGCGCGGTCGAAGCTGTTGGAGAGTTCCCGTAGTAACGGCGGCGGTGACGGCAAAGCCCCGCCCATGGCTGTCCAAGAGGCCAATCAGAGAGAGAGAGAAGGCAAGCGCGTGGAAGGTTCGAGAAAGATCGACGCGCCTTCTTCGTCTCGTTCAGCCAAAAACTTTATCTTCCGAAAGTGCACGAGTGTGCACCCCAGGTAGGTATCATCTGTTTAATCGCTACTCAAAAAGTTTATATACATATGTATGTGTGCATGTGTATATGATCTCTCTCTCTCTCTCTCTCTCTCTCTCCCTATCTCTCTCCCTATATATATATAGATGTGTGTGTGTGTGTGTGTGTGTGTGTGTGTGTGTGTGTGTGTACAGATATAAAGGGACGTGGGGAGGGCAGAAATATTTAGTACTAAAAGGCATGGTGATGCATTCAACACTGACCAGCGTCAAACGGTGCAAATGGATCATACACATAAATATAAAAAATAAAGTATACACGCATTATAAGATGAAGTAAATGGCCATGGGTGCTGGACAGGCCAAACAGTTAACACTGGACAATAGCCTGTGTGTATGTTGGTGGGGATGACTTATTGTCAATAGCAATCATTATTAGTAAATGTATATACTCTAACTGTTAATTATAAAAGGCACACATACAATACATATACATGTCACTGTTGCTTAATACTGTTTCTACTACTAGAAATAGTGCTAGTAGTAGAAATGCTCAAAGTGCAGTTCAGAATCGGGTCCTGTGCATATAAAGTGACCAGTAATGTGTAAAGTGACCTTGTGCAGTATATGAGGTGTAGATCCAGCGAGGTAGAAGTTCGGCCTGAATGTTTAATAGTCCATCAGACAGCTCTGTTCAACAGTCTGACTGCTTGTGGGACGAATGTGTTCATGGGTCTTGAGGGTGTAGACCTGATGCTCCGTTCTTCCGTTCGTTCATACATTCAGTATGACTCTACCACCAGAATAAAATATGAGATTATGGTAATATTTCATTTGAAAGACCTAAATAAAATGTCTTTTTTTTAGATTTACAAACACATTTAAATTGTATATATTTGTTTAATGTTTATGAGGGCTAAGCAGCAGTTTGTTCAGCCTGGTGTGATGAATGGGATAGCTCACCCCTCCTGAACACGAGGTGCCCTGTGATGGAGAGCTAACAGGAGAGTACTATGTCTGGCAGGCAGAACGGGCCTGTCTCACCTAGCCTCCCAGACAAACCGGGGTAGCTCATCAGCACTGATACACTCTGGCCTGAGACTCTCTCACAGTTAAGATGGTTTCAGAGATCTGTTTAGGGATTTAGCTGCAAAACATTTAGACATTAAGAGGATTTTTGCCCATTAGTTATAGTAATAAAATGTATTGCTGTGAACAGATGTTTTACACATAGACATTGGCACAAAAGAAACATACAAAATGAATGAAAAAAGACAATTTACCCCAAAAATGATATTGTGATTACTGGCATCTTTCTGTAAGTGAAAGGTGATCAACTGTGCACTCTCTCACAATGAAGAAACATTCTTTGCAAGCACATAGTAAACCACACGTTAAACCACAGTGGAAGTGTTTTTATCGCCTTCTCTGTGGATCAGTGTCTACAAGCCTCTCTTGTTTGCTGAAACAAACATGGGAGACACACCTCAACATTGGACAAGTTGCCAATATTTGTCATGTGATGGTGGGTCCTGTCTCTACTCTGAGATTTTGTCAATACGCGCACATGTTGACATGCTCTCCTTATTCTCCTACATAAGGCAAATCATTGTCAAGTAATTGGTTCCTCTTTCTTGATGAGTCTCCCAGATCCATTACTATTACAATTCTGCACTAAAATCCATAACAACTAAAAACACAGCAGTGGTACAGTCCTGTCAAAACTGCATGTTTCCTGATACTGAACACATGTGAAATGGAACCAGCTTTCTTCAAATCACTGGATGTGTTGCAGAACGTGGAAAAACATCTATAACCTACACAGTGTAATTAAAGGTTTTGCGCTTACATTAGACTTGAGGGGAATAGACATGTAGGAGTCTTTTACAGGCCTATTCTAGTACAACACTGCCCTCTAATGTTTATTCAGGGTCACTGATAAGTTCAGAACCTCAACACAAAAATAAATTCAGTACCTTTTGAGAGTCCGCTCTGGACTAACTAACATTAGACTGCATATCTATTCAATATATTCACATGTTAAGTGAAAACTAATAGATTCTATGAAGTCTGACCTAAACGTAATCTTAATTTCACCTTAAATCTAAGCCCCAACCTAAATGCAATCCCAAACCTAACTGCTTTCTTAGAGCTCCCCTGAAGAGTTGAGCATCAGTAGACAATCTATATGGGGGGCTTTGAAAATATGCCCTTCATTTGGAGAAAGTGTTGTCTCCTTTTATGGTTAAATAACAAACATACTGAGTCTTGATGAAAAATCTGAGCTGGGCAAAAGCTGGAGGCAAAGACTGTCTGATAGCTGGTGTGAATAACACAAAAGGTCACACAGATAGGTGAGGGTGAATTTGCCCAGCACTGCCCAGAGAAATTCAGGTGACTTGCAGTGTATTGACAGTATGTTGCTTAAAGAACAACCCCCCGATATCTGGTTAACATTGCCTATTGATCTTCTTTCACCATTTATTGGCAAGACTAATTTATTTACGAACTTGTCATTCCAAATAATTGATTGAGATGTCCTTTTGTTTGAGCTTTAATTGTATGCAAGGATAAAAGATTTTCTCATTATTGGCGGTTATCTAATTAGGTCTTTTGTTCTACAGAGGGGTAGTTCAGGGGTCTGGTGGCCGCTGGCCTTGTAGTCATTTGGAGACGGCTGAAATGTTTAATTAGGCAGTGTAATGAAATGCAGGAATCGGGCTGGAGAAAGCTTTGACACATGCAGAGCAGCTAAAGCAGCCTAATAGATAATCGGGTCATATCCCCCATTGCCACAAATTGAAAGGTGTATTGCTGCTTAAGTCTGTGAAGAGAAGAGTGAGATAAAGCCTGTGTTCACTCAGGACATATATAGGACATGCAGTTTAGGTCTGGTTCTTTGGTATATTAAACATCTAAACAGTGGTATAAGAGCAATCAGCAAGCGCCGTTTTACACTCTAGCTAAAAGGCCTACAGAACAAGAATGAACCAAAACATTTCCAGTTAATAACATTGAGGAATGATATGCTCTGGTCACTCAGTTACAAATTCCATTGGTTCAGTCCAGACTCAGGTCTGTAGCGCACTTCAATAAATATATTTTCACAGTAACGGGGCATTTGGCCCATTGTGGTAAATTATTAATGGTCCTCACCTCTCAGTAGAAATGGTCTCTCAGAGCATTCGTCACAAATTGAGAGTGTGAGCTAACAGAAGAGAAAGCTGATTTCTTGTATTTAACAGGCTGAAAGGGATCAGATCGATGATGCTCTCTGGTCTTCAGATCCTGCTGCGGAACAGCTGACACAGGGACTTTCCTCTTCCTGTTCTGGGAGACTGTGAATGCTACATTTCATTCTGATATTTGCTTAATGTGTTAATTGATGACCTCTCCATATTCAAATGAATCCACAGGAGATTTGCACTTTAGCACTATCTCAAGCAAGAGTGCTCGCCCAGACCGGGCTCCAGTCTCAAGGCGAGGCATATTTCAAAAAACGTGTTTCAATCATTTAATGCACTTTTATGAAAGTGCTCCCTTTTTTGCCCGTTTAGACTAAGTGGTTTAATCTTTTTCTATCGGTGTGATGCATGGTTGGCTGTGAAACTGCCCTGGCGCTTAATAATGGTAATGACTACATTTCCCTACATCTCCTTCATTAAATCAGGAGGGCCATAAGATTCCCTGCCTGCTCAACACATCCATCAATCGCCCAGCTAGACTCGCGGCACATTTCACAGAGGCACACCCACAGTGAAAGTTGCCAAAACTCGGATTCTTTCTGCAAAAGGTTTCCCACAATTCATTTTCTACTACTAAATCTAATTTAGTACTAAGAGTTTAGAGTGCTTACATTTTGCACTTCAAGTTCCAGTTTGGGAGGAGGTGGAAAATCATTTTATAGGCAGCTTTTCCCCACACCATTCTTAGTGTTACATTTTGGATCACATGCGCAAACTGAAATTAAAGCATAACAGAACAGATGTAGTAGCAAAGTTAGACGCACCCTGCTCTTCTATGAAGAAGAGGTTTTTGGGTAACGTGGTAACAAAAGGCACATCAAGTATGTAGCGTTGGCAGCCTCTGTTCTCTGTTGGGTTCGTCATCATTTGTAGATAAGGGCACTTCAGAAATGATGTACTATGAAGACTATGACTGCATTGTTGCATACCTACTGCTAAATAAGTTGGTGTGTACATGAACACACCCTAATCCCTCAGAAATTACATAGATATTCCAATGACAAACATTGACTAAATTATTGTTGACATCCATTTGATTTATATGTTTATTATTAGTTATTGACACATAAGGCACATTCACTGCATTTTACATAAAATAAAATTTAAATGGACATATAAAAATACTTGCTATTTTTCCAGATTGTTACATAGCGGTTGTATAACAAAAACAACCCATAAAGACAAAACTGAGTTACATTCTGTGACAAATGAAAGTCCTTTAATCATAAGGGCCTATTTTCTCTAATCCATATCAGATCTAAATCTGAAAACCACTTGGATCCATTCTTCAGTCCAGGCTTAGGATTAGTGTGCATCAGAAAGAGGCATAAAACCATGCCAAACTCTCATGGGTCAACTAATAATTACCACTTGAGGTTAGGTGAATATATTAAACTTTGTAGGAAGTAAAGTGCATATCTAAAATACAACTGGACTAGAACACTGTTTCTTGTATATTTTGTATGTCTTGTGCTTGGATACATGGAGGGTCATCTTGTCCTTTTCCCAAATCAAAAACATGAAGCATAAGGAAAACTATGGCGTCTGCACCAATGGCATTTTAAGAGCATTTTCCTTGTATCCAGATTCCATAGTCAAACAGAATAACAAAATGAAAAAAGATAAGGGTATCAAGCCAAATACTTCCTATTTAGTATTTGAAATCCATTTAGATATCAGAAAAAACCGTCTATTCTTGGAAAGCATGTCATGTGCAAAAAAAAAAAAAAAAAAAAAAAACCTGACAAGCCCTATAGGAAACCAGTAACATTTATTTACTGGGAATTACTGTCACTCATTCAGTCACACAATCATTTTCAAGCTTCTGTTACTTAAGCTATTCAAACTTAAGTACAAGAGGTTTGATAGCTTAATATCAAACTGAAATAATAAACTAGAACATGTAACACTTCAACCCAGATAATGGTTAAAGGTTATGCCTATCCATCCCTTTTTATGATGCTTTGATATGATTTCACAGCAAGAAATAAAAGTGCTGGTAAAATGAAACCGCAGGTTAAATTCATTATAAAAGTTATTTCAGTACGACTGAAATGTACAGATTTATTTTCAGCATTTTCTAATTTTATGCTACATGTTTGATTCTTGATGACAGGCAGTCCACATTCAATACAAATTAGCTATAGATGTCACAATAGTTAGGCTTCTAATCTCCCTTTGCATGACAAATACTAAGCAAGCAAAGTCAAGTGTTCCAACATCCATTCCCTTTAACCACTAGCAGTATGTTATCATTCACTTCAATTAATCAACTGAACCGAATGATCACAGGCTGAAGTGGGAGGCTGTTGGTATAAGTTTAGTAATACAAGCCCATGAAACCAGCTGGAGTAAGTGTTCTAAAGCACAGCTGAACACAAAGCCTCAAGTGTCCTGATGTTACATCAGATGTGCATTCAGGAGAGGTCTCATGAGGTTCTTAGAGCACAACGTTATCCATCTCTGTGAAAGCAGCATCAGAGTTCTTCCTCGTCTGCTGCAACTCCTCTTCCTCCTCTGTGCACACCAATCCGATCTCCACAGACTCTCCATTAACCGTTAACCCTCCGTCAGGTGAGCGGTTAGAAGAGCTGTCACTGAAGTCAGAGGGGTCTGGAGAACAATTACCACCACCATCAGCCATCTTGACTGTGGAAGATCTGCTGTCTGTGTGCTCCAGCGCCTGTGGCGTGCTGTAAGCCAGGTCCTGGTGGATGGTGTGACAGCGGGTCAAGCTGTTGGCCTGGTTCTGTGGGCCCTGCTGGCAAGATGAATGAGAGTGTTCAGGGGGATAGGTGAACGGGCCACAGCCATCAACCGTCTCTCCTCTCCGCAAACGTCTCCTGTTACTCGGACCATCTGAAGCCTATAACCCACAAACGCACAAGAACAATATCTCAGACAAATTCACTGCTACAGTGTGATGAAAAACTGGATATGTAGATACTTATACAATGTAGGAACTTTTCAAGGTCAGACTTAATGAAATGATGAGTACCAGACTCGAAGGATCTGTGGAGACAATGGTTCCATCTTGTGGAAAAGTTTTCTTCATTTGCCGTATCCTATACATAATACATAACAACGTGTCAGACTTCAGAAAGATCTTAACTGCAATCTAAACTGCTGGTGTCCTAAGGTTTTTCGTAAGTTAATCACGAACTATTATGGTAAATACAGTGGGTAACATCTTCCTTCACTGAAACAAGCATCATGCATATGATAAAGCATGGTGCACACTCACAACTTCTTAACATACCTGTGTGTGAATTGGTCTCTTTCTTGCATCCATTTGTCAGGACCTTTGTGTTGCTTCATCCTCTGGACAAGTGAGGGTGCTGCATGAGTATGAACATAGAGTAATGACACAGTTCATTCATGCATGTTGAGAATTTTGCTTTATGTATACACATTTGGTTGAGAATTGGTGTATAGTTCTCACTTCTTCCAAGAGCTCCTTGGGGCATGCAGAGCTGTTTGACCGGATCAGCTTCTGGACTGGGACCACAGGCTTTCTGTAGAATCTTAAGAATCGCTGTGTTCTGCAAAACAAAGCATTTTTTCACATTTACTAATATTTCAAACAACTGATTTTAATTTGCTATAACTTATAGAACTATAACACATGCAATGCTGTCTGAACATCCATTGTGAGAGAAATAAACACCACAAGACACTTAGGGCAAATGGCCAATCTTCCTTTTGCTAGATCCACCAAGGAATTCAGTGCTTTAAAGTGTTACCTTGCTTGCAGTCTCCTGAGCACAGTCAAGAGGGGTTCTCTGTCTCTTGTTCCTGAGGTGTGTAAAAGCCCCAGCATGCAGTAGCAGCTCCACCAGAGCCTGGTGCCCTCCCCTCACTGCTTCATGCAAGGCAGTGTTGCCCTGGTTATTAGCCAGGTTTACTGATGCACCACTCTAGAGGGAAGGCAGAACACCACATGTCAATTCCCCAACAGCAAAGGAAGGATTTGTTTAATCCAACTTTCTGATATAGCAATATTACAGCATGTAGCGTATGCATTTAGTGCAACAGTGAGAGTACCTCAATTAGGATGGCCACTGTCTGCTCATGTCCCTTTAGGCAGGCTTGGATGAGGGGAGTGTTCCCAAACTGATCTCTTTTATTCAGCTTGGCATTGCATTCCACTAGAGAGTTCACCACCTACACATGGAGAATTTATAAAGGGTATGCATTAGTACTAATGCTGTAATTCGGCCTTAAGCCTCAAGCGTCCTCACTACTTCATGGCCTACATCCATTACATAATGATTTCCATTTCATAGTATTATGTCAAGGGGCAAGTAAATGATCCAAGTTGGCTAAGGGATCCTCCATGCTGTGCAGAAGCACCTGTATGTGGCTGTTCTGGCAGGCCAGGTGAAGGGGGGTGGCGCTTTGTCCATTGCGTGCGTTGATATTAGCTCCATGGCGGATAAGTAAAGAAACCAGTGTCGTGTGTCCATGCAGAGCTGCCACGTGCAGTGGGGTGAAACCGTCTGCACTGCAGCTGTTCACACCAAGCCCATCAGGCTGTAGGGCTGCTAACTTCTGGAGATACATGAGGGAGAATACAAAATGAGATGAGACTGCAATTACATCTAATAACAGTTAAATATAAAGCAATAGTTCATATAAAAGCATGAATTAAAAATTACAGACATTAATGTATTGCTTCATGTTCACACCTTCTGAGTTGGTTCGCAGTTTGGGCATTGGCATAAAGGGTGGCACAATTCTGTATTCTCAGGCATCTCAGCTTTTTGATCTTCCTCTGGCTCTTCATCTAACCACTCAAACAGATAGCGCACCTAAAAGTGCAAATACACACGTATACATAGGATTAATTACAACACAAACACTAAAACCACTGCAGTGTTCTCTGCAGTGTGGGTACTGGAAAGGTTAAAAAAATTAAAAAAAATCAAATACTATAAAAAAGACAATGTTTGTATCATGGCAGTTGTTTGCTGTTCAAGAGTAATCAGAGTTACAATTGTGGGAAATAATGGCTCACCATTTCAACATCTCCATCAGCCACTGCCCGCAGCAGCCTCTCCACCTTCCATTACATAGGCAAGATGAAAAGACCAGAAAGACATTCAGATCACAGTCAAAAACTCCTCAGAGCTGAAACAGCCATAAAAATAATCCAAATAAGAAGATTTTATACTCACCTCTTTGTAGCGGGCATGGTCACTTTCTGTACGGGCCTCCACAGAGAGGAGTGAGCAGGTACTGGACACAGAGGACCGCCGACTGCTGCAGTCAGAAGGCTGTGGGGAATGGCTGGGAGACTGAGGAAGACAGAATGAATTAAAGTGAAAAGAAATATGACTGTACAGCAAATTGTGCAATCTTTTCATTTTCTGTGTTTTTCGCCTTACCTCAAAACCACACTCTTTTTTACTAGAGCCATTGTGTGTGCGCTCCAGCAAGGACAGAACCTAAATCATAAAGAACAAAAAGGTCACTACTACACTCCATGATCAAAAATGCATTTTCCATCATTACCTACCGACACTTGTGAAAAACGAGATTTAAAACAAGTTAGTTCTATACTACTAGTACACAAAAATACTCAGAAAAGCAAATATGTGTAACGATATAAGATGTATTTCTCATACATAATACTGTCAACATTAGTTCTCTCAAATCAAGTTTCTCCTTAGAGAGAACAGTTTTCCTTAGGCTTGTTATTATAAACAGCTGCAAAATGAAGATGATGAGGCTTTACTGTGTGAAGCCTGACCTTAGAGTTGAGTGCGCAGTGTAGTGGTGTCTGATTGGCCTTATTGTGTATGAGAGTGGAGGCGCCATTCTCCAGCAGAACTTCTATGATGCCCTCATAACCCCAGCGTGCTGCAATGTGCAGTGCTGTGTCACCCTTGTCATTCTGCACGTTAAGCTGGCATGTGTGCAAGTCGTAGTAGACCAGCGCCTTCACACACTAAGAGACAAACACATGAATGTTAACACAAGGGTCTCACAACACTTCACTGTATGGCTCTGCATGACTGATGCCTTATGATGATGATGATGATGATGATACAGTCTCACAGCCCCAATCAGGAATCACTGAAACAGCGTCACCACCACTGGAGAGCACTGCAGAGCAAACATGGTCTGCAGCTGCCGCAGTTCCTAATTGTGGCTTTAAAGACTGGAGATCAGTTCAATGCTGCAGGCCTCTAGTGATTTACTATCCTAATCACTCACATCCTCGTGGCCATACATGCACGCCAGGTGCAAAGGAGTGTTTCCATTGTTGTCCTGAGCTTCTGTGTTCGCCTTATAGTGCAACAGCAACAGCTACAGTGACAAGGGAAAGAATTTAAGATAATGAAAGAGACAGCCACTTGGGAAGAAATGACAGCATTCTAGATGGTATGGAGGTGTATCAGAAATGTATTAAAAGAATGCCCACCGTAACGCCCTGGTAGCCCTTCTGGCAGGAAAGGTGTAGGGGTGTGAGGCCATGGTAGTCTGTTGCATTCACCGGAGCTCCCTTTGACACCAACAGGTCAATCAAGAGAGACTGACCTAATCAGTCAAATACATTTTTACATTTTAATAGCCTTATCCACAGATGCTGCTAGTAATCCTCTGTGCCATCAGGTATGCATGCAGCAAGGCAAAACTAAAATAATCAAATCATTCATCATTGTAGTGTACGAGAAGTCAAGAGACGAGGCAATAAAGAGTTTCGCGTTGAAAGTAAAGAATGACCAAGAACAACAAATATCAGGATGCAACCAACCACATATAGCAGCAATATGAAGAGGAGTGTAGCCACGGTCATCCCGGGAATATGGAGTGACTATAGAGGGGTCATTCAGTCTCCTGAATGATTAAAAAAAGAAGAATTTTTTTTTTTTTTAATTAAAAAAAACAAAAAAAAAAAAAAACAACACATGCCTAAATACAAGGAAAAACACATTGGGTCAGTTTTCCAGACAGGGATTAAGCCTAGTCTTGGACTACCCTTTCCTCTTCAATGGAAAATCTCTATTCACAGCACTACATAATCCAGGACTAGGCTTAATCCCTGTCCGGGAAACCGACCCATTGCGTCTTCAAAACCCAGCACAGACTAATCATATTCTTTTGTACATGTATGTACTTATACTGCATATACCTAAATTGCAATATAACACAGAAAATACTTTAAAAAGTACTCTGGTGAAATATTTCATGACTTTAAGCAGTGAGTGAGTAAGAGAGAGAGTTTAAGAGAATATCTGACCCTGACACCCGCAGGTCACATGCATCACAGGAGCAGAGTGGGTGACACATTTTTTTCCTGTCCTCCTCACTCTCACCTTCACTCAGCAAGCGCTGAACTTCTGCCTCGTTGCCATTTGCTATATGCTGCGCACACACAAAAATAATGTCAATAAACATGTACATATAAAAACTACTACTACGTACACAGTGAGGTCCAATAGTAACTTTGCCCCTATACTCCAGATAACAGCATTCAAAATGGCACACTGGTTTCAAGGCTTAAATTACATTCTGTCAAATATTAAAAACAAGTGACTCACATTGATGAAACATTCAAGCAAGTCTCATTTTATAAGGACACCTTATGAAAGCACTGTCAGGATTTTGATCAATAATGTCAATAATAGCAATAGTGTGGTCATGTTTGATATTTGATGGCCTGTCCTTTGCACATCCTGAACACTCTGATGCACTTTACAAGATATGTTCTGCCCACTTCTGCATCACTAATCTTCACTGTAATTTCAGGATGTGATACTGTCTTCTTGCTTTAAACCTGAATTGAGATTTTTCTGACTAAATAAGACTGAACCATGTCACTTAATTGAACTAGTTCCAGTGACATCACTGCATGCTCTGGTCACAAACTCTAGTCCACTACATTAATTTGATGAAAAAAAATTAATAAATAAATCAATTTTAAAAAAATTAAATTTTTTTTTTTTAAAAACATGCCATGGCCCACAGGTAGACTGACTAAGCATTTTTCCCTGGATGCTTTGTTCCCCATTATTCAAGCTCAAGTCTGACTGCAAACATATCAATAAAATAGTATAGTATAGTATAGCAGCAGATCTTTAAATACTGTAAGTTGCGAGCTGGGGTCTCCATGGATGGACTGGTTTGGACTAGTTTGTCCTGTCCATCACATAGATTCAGCTCTGGGTATCTGGATGCCAAGTCACCACCTCAAACTTTGTCATGTTCCTCAAACCATTCCTGAACAGTGTTTGTAGTGTGAAAGGGCACATTATCCTGCCGAAAGAGGCCACTGTCATTAGGGAATACTGTTGCCATGAAGGGGCGAACTTGGTCTGTATCATGTCTAGGTAGGTGGTATTTGTCAAAGTAACATCCACATTAATGACAGGACCCAAGGGGTCCCAGCAGAACATTGTCCAGAGTATCACACTGCCTCCGCCGGCTTCACTTCTTTGTACAACAGTCACTTTTCTGTCGAACCAGACGGCACAGGCTACCATTGTAGCGAGACAATCAAATGTTATTAACGCCCCTAGTCAGTGGTGTTACTACTGTGGCTGATTTGTGTGTATATAATTTATTAACACGGCAATTCCTTCATTTATTCCTATAATGAAAAGAAAAAAAAGCTTGCAGTGATACATACCTCAAACAAACAGTCTATAGGTGTAGAAGAATTCTGAGAAAGAAGGTTCATTTTCTGCCTGAAGAACAGCTTGTCATTTAGCTCCCCTGATCCCTACACAGAGTACATTTCACATTACATACAAACAAGAGAGCGCAATAAGGAAAAAAAAAAAAAAAAAAAACACCCCACATCAGGTTATGTGAGAAATATGGAAAGGCTAGAATATCTAGTAAAATAAAACATGTTATAAGTGTGATAAAAGTGATAACATTCCTATAGGGCTGGGCACTAATGGATCACAGCGGCATTATGCAATTAAGATACAAAAAAGGTAACTATTCCAGAACAGTTAGAGAAAAACAGATTACAGATTATAGACGTTATAAAAACAGGGTGATGATTAGCAGGATTATATTAAAACTCTTAAAACTCTACGAAACATGTATTCAAGAATAGAGTACGACAGCACGATGATATTTTTATTGAACAATGTATACAAAAATGTAAATGTGGAAATTATCATTAATTGTAAACAAGATGATTAGCTACCATGCAGTTTTCTTTTCACTTCCCTAAACTAAGCCATCTGTAACAAAAATTATTGGACGAGATTCATGTTAAATTAATGCCAGCTTACGTCAGGGGCAAATCTTTTTTCCTTCACTCACTCACCATAGGATCATTACTGAGGTTGCCTTGGCTGATGAATTCTACAGCTGCTTCAAACGAAGTCAAGCAGTAACTAAGGTCATCCTTGGCAGAGTTGCAGAAATGGAAGTGTTTTATGTAACTAAGATTCGCCATCCTGAGAACCAACATTTACAAAATTATGAAGAGACCTCATAAATGTTAAAAGAGCTTCAGCAATAAATGGCATTACTACTAATTATTTAGAATGATACAATGACGGCCTGGCAAGTTGAGGAAATAAATGTTTCACCAATTTGGAATCTCTGTCTTCACCAGCAGATACAGAATAACTGAGAGGAGATCATCTGCACACACTGCCTCCAGGTTTACTGAAAGCAAGACACAGCAAAAGAGAAAAAAAAATAAATTTCACTATTACATAAAACTAAAACAAATGACACAATTACTCAAACTTGATTTTAAAAAACATTTAAAATGTACCTTTTACCTTTAAGCTGTCGGTGATTAGAAGGGCTTGATTGATTTGCAGCTAATACTGATTTAAAACAATTTTTAATAATTGACTGATATAGCTGTTGTCTGCTACTGTGAATTGTGAACTGTCAGTTCTCAACTATAAAATTCTAATGCATGATGTTATGTTTTCCAATTCAGCAGACCAGCATGTGTTACTGCCATATGCTTAAACAGGGGGTCACTTATATGGGCCATCTCATGGCAAAAGTCTAAGATCATGAGGAGATTGAATGCATGGAAGGTCAAAATAAATAAATCAAAATGGTAGATTTCATCATGTTAACACTGATCCAGACAAAGCTGTGGGTTGTCAATATTAGCATCAGTAAAACCATACATATCAGTCATTATTTTCTTACTTAGTCTACAGTCTGCATGTTTTATGTATTTTTAGTTAAAGTATTTCCAGTTAACCTTTAATATGCATGGTCTGTTTTAAATTTGAATGATTGTTTTTTTTATCTGAATACTTAATTAATTATCAAAGTAATCTGCAAAGTACTAAAATAATTCCTGGTGAAGAACTAATAATCTATTGTATTGTAATAAAATGAGATCTCAACGTGTTAAAATGTGCTCTATGCCTTCTATTGTCCAGTTTGGCTGTCCTTCCATATACTGTGTGCCTCTGTGTGCCTCATAAGTCTCTAATTGGTTCATTGGTAGTTTGGCAAACAGTCATTAAGACAGGATTGCTCTACTTTACACATACAGGGGAGTGTTGTTGCCCTGCCAACACAGTGTGTATTTCAATAATGACCATTTGAGGTGAAACAGTGTGCAAAGTGTTCTACGTTTACGCATACCAGCTAATCTGGTTACAAGAGTTGCAAGAGAGCTGGTGGAGCAGAGAGCTGAAGAGACCATTGTCTGTAAGGAGACATACTGAGGATGACCCCTGACACATGGTGTGAGAAGAAATGTGCAGGTCAGCACATCCCTGTTATAAACATCCCTGAATGAACAATTACAACTGTGTTCTCAAGGAAATGGATTCGTTCCTGGTTACCTATTTAGGACCTGCTTGAGAGATATCGAACAAAGTCTGTACAGTTAACATAAATATGGTCCACAAACATACAACCACCCACGAAGAGAGCTCCAGACTGCAAATAAAAGGTCTCATTTTCCACCAAAGAAAAAGAAATGTCAGCCGCATAAAACAACTACTACATAATCCCAGGACTTAATTACAGTTCAGAATTAAATTAAGTGTACTGTGCATACTGGAGCTAGTGCAGGTAATACTGATGTATGCAGTTTATATTACCACTTTTTACTATTGATATGCATATTTGTATGGGACATTTGAAAAGCTTTTATAACCAAAGCTAGTGAAAAGGTTTTTTTTTTTTTTTTACATAACATAAAAGGATTCAAGGGTGATATCAAAATTCAACAGGATGCACAGAACAAGACATGCGAAGCTTAAAAATTCTGGGGCAATATCTACTGGAAAGCTGATCTCTTTGCCTCAGGTTCTTTCAAATACATCATGGATTAAGGAATATGTGATCACATTTGGACAATAAGGGCATAAGCCTGATTTTCTCACCTGTGCGACTGGGAGACTGCATAATGGTGAGGGCGACCTTCCTGAGGCAGAGCAGTTTCTGCTGAGGAGAAGTGCAGCGGTTGAGCTGATTCAATTCCCTCTTTGCACGAGGAATATTTATACTGCATAAAGAGACCATGAAATATCACAAGAGAACAAAAATAAGGATGAGATGGAGCAAGAGCAAAACATCTTGACCTCTTTGAAGAGCCACCACATACTAAATGTAACAGATGAATACATTTTTTACTAAGCTTCACAGAAAAAAAAAAAAAAAAGAAGTGAAAGGTACTTGCAAGTTCTTAAGAACCACAAAAGAAGTTCACCTGAATTCTGACTTCACACCAAGATCTTTCTGCTGCAGGTCCTGCAGCCCTCTGGTTGTTTTATTGAATGCAGCATCCTAAAATACAACAATAATGGTCAACAAAGCAGTAATATCAGACAGAACTTCAACAAGAAACATCACGTCCCATGAAATGATGAAATGATGGTGCAAAGTCGAAAAAGTACCTGGCTTGCCTCAAGAGTTCCCACATAACTAAAAAGCAAATCATGGATACCATGATGAATATACATCTGTTAAAAGAAAAGAACAGTGTGAAGATGATGCTTAGTTCTCAAATGCATCCTAAAATGTATTGCATCAACTCTGCGTCTTATGCTACATCTGCATTCCCAATACATGAAGCTAGTTAAAAGCAAGCACATAGCTCACCTCCACTGCTTGTTTGAGAAGTGTCATCTGAAGCTCCTGCTTGGTCAGCACCTTCTGAAACCCAGTACAAATATTTCATTAGCTTACAGCCAACACACCAGCAAGAGCTCTTTCATCGTTTTGAGTATTCTTAAATACAGCAGAGATCTACATACCAGTCGAGAATCCCTCAGCAAACACTGAAGACACTTTGTGTACAGGCCATGTGCAGAATCCTAGAAAAGACAGTAACATGTGGTTACATCCTCTCCAACTACACACTAACTGCATAAAGAAGGATCAAGATTAAAAGGGTGTAGAGATTTTCTCTCACTATGTGATGGCGGAGGCCCTTCCTTTCTTGCTCTTTGAAGGAGTTACAAAACGCAACAGTAAACTTATCCAGTTTCTCAGCATGGCGGCCCAGAAATTCCTTCACCTCCTCCACATTCTTCAGGCAGTACAAAGCAGGGACAGGGCTCAGCTCCACTGACAAACAAAGCATTTGACAAAGAACAGACGTGAATGAAATTCAGAAGCTACAAGCTACTACTATGTCTAGAATAATCCTATACTTAAGTTTTGCAACTAACGGACTCTACATTACGTGATGTCTGAGTACTGTTTTAGGAACTCACCTTGTCTGTGGTTTAGAACAGAATAAATGGGCCTCCAATACATTAAGAAATATAATGTATGAAGATATATAAATATGAATATCAAAAAGCAATATTTTAATATCAATCAAATTGGATGATCTCTGTTTTTTGATTAACATGACTGTTGCTATAAGAGATTATCTTAGGTTAACTGAGACAGAAGACACTGCAATGCTGCATCTGCATGTAGAGACAGGGAGTTGGTTTGTTTTTTGTTTTTTTTGGGGTTTTTTTTACCTGGGCTTGGCTCGCAGTCAATGGGCCGGGTGACACACAGGATACTGTAGGCCTGCTCTTTTTCATTGTAGAAGGTTTCCTCAAACAGAATGGGTACAGAGGTAGGGTTCAAGAACCCTGAGCCGAAATGCACTTGGTTATTTTCTATGGCCACCTCCTGAAAGACATACCACAAAAGACTGCTTAAAAACACACCTAAACATGGACAAACATGTCAATGGCTGGCTGGATGTATGACAGTATGTAAGTACCTTAGCATCAATTGTCTGGTAGCCTTGTTCTGCAGGGAGAAGGACATAGCTCTCAAACTGCGCTGCTGTGTATGAAACAGCTGATAAACTTCCACGACATGGAACCAAGACCTACAGCACATGCAGAATAACATGTGTGAAGATAAACATCCTTAAGTAAGTTGAAATAAAAAGGAGAAGACAATAAACTATCTTTGTTCAGGCTTGGTTGAATTTTACACCTGTGCCACCACCTGCAGTCTAATTTAATGCACGGGTGACCCAAGCCACTTCCTGTCTCATAACAGTTTCATTACAAAGGGGAAGCATGGTTAAGAGTTGTGTTCAAATAGGTCATTGTGCATTCTGCTTCACAATTTTGAGTTCAGGGTTTTATTTTCAGAGGGAAAAAAATTCTAATTTTTTTTTTTCATTTACAAACTGACTGCAACAAGACTTTCAGCAGCATGAATATCAATGTTCCAACATTGAGACATGTGGTCTTCAGAAAGAGCAAGATGAATTGAATGATTTTAATCCTCTAAAGTATGAAAGAATGATCTGTCCGTGTGTTCCATCTATACAGACGCTCCCATTGATTTTGTGTGGCACTGGTTACAGTCACATGGCAAGAACTGAAACAGTTATCATTGTCATCTCTCTGCCTTTTTGTCCTAAGGGCCAAAATGACACATTTGCTATTTGTGTGGCATAGTAACAGTCACATGGCAACCAAACGGAACCAGTTATTGGTTATAAAATGGGGAGTTTACAACATGTGTGAGAAAAAAATAGCTTCTTGTATCATACACCATAACAGACAACTCAAATACATGAAACTGTCTTTACATATTTTCAGTAAATCTGAGAAATAAGGAAGTGAAAGCCGTACGATGCCATGCAGTTCTGCCACTCTGCTGCACAGGTCCGGCCTCTGTTTCTCTAGTGCCAGGTAAAAAGGATTCTTCAGGATGTTCTCATCATACACAGCCATATGGACCCGACACGCTGACTCCTACAAAGAAAAGACAGAGAGGAAAGGAAGAAATTAGGGAGAGATTAAGTGAGAGAGTAACACTGGGGTTAGAAAGAGAGGGAAAAAGGGCACTGACACGAGAGGAGAAAAAAATTGAGGCATTGTGACTAATACGATTAGGCCTATTAGCTCACAATAATAAGCTCTGGATGGCTGATCAAAGACACAACAGATATGCAGATTGATATGTCATAACGGTATGTGCTGTAGGCTGGCTGTTATTACAAATCACAGGAGTATTTGAGATTATAGACTACACGGCTTGAAAGCAATCTAAACCAAGTAATGACCTGCTAAGCTAATTTTGTTTCCCATCTCAGGTGCCACCTTGATGCTTAGAACTCTGGGCCCTTAGCCTGGGTTAACAGGCTAATAGGTATTAACGCAGGGTAAGTAAACAAGTCCTAAAGAGACAGGACACGCTCGGCTCTGCCGGCCTGTATCGTAACAACATGCTGGTCAGACAACAGAGATCTTCTTTCAGTCTCTTGTTCCTCCTTCACTCTCAAGCCAGCTGCCCCTCAGCTGAGTTCCTTGGGAAATTAAATTAAGCTTCAAAACCTTCTCTGATGGAAGTTCTGCTAATTGCCGTGCACTGCGGTTATGAAAAATGACTGTGAAAATGCTAGAGAAAATGTCTTGTTTTGTTCAGTCCCTTCAGGCTTTGCATTTCAGAATAAAAAAAAAAAAGACAAGAGAGAGTCTGCCTTAATATCTAATCTAATGTTTCTCCAAACAAAACTAAAACAGCACAAAATATTTAATAAAGACAATCTCAATTAATGAATTCATACATAGTTCTGGTTGAAGCCCTGTGCATGCTGAAAGTTGTCCTACCAGTGAGCCCTAGAAAACAATTAGGCCTATTAAATGTTGAGCGAGTTGTGCTGGAAACAACTCCACAACAAACAGCGTCTACAGCAGGAGGTTTTAAGACAGATGCTGTAACTCATGGTTGTGACATCTTGTAGCCTTTCTGTTTGACATGGGCAACCAGAATCCATGCACAACTGGAATGGTCAACCTGTGTCATATAAGAGCAAGCTAGAAGCAGGCAGTATCTTAGCCAATGAAATTTCCCACAACACACATGGCTGCGTTCTGGAAGCAAAGATTAATCCTAGTCCCAGGCTAAAAAAGGATTAAAAATGGATAATCACCATTTTTGTCCAAAACAAGCAGGAGTTATGTATGGGAAAAATCATGCTTTAGCTACCCAAGACCATTACTTCAACCAAATGTGACAACAGGTGTTCCACTGTAACAGTAAACAGAAACATCTCAGACTAAACATGAAGGGCAAGAGACTTTCCCTGACATATTAGCCTTTACCACGAGTTATCGTTTTCATAAATATACTCACTTGTTTATGACGATTAAAAAGAGCTTGCGACACAGAGAATAATCTCATCTTCAAGCCCCTGATGTGACGGATCAAAAAAGAAAGAGCCATTGGAGAGATTTTGAGAGTCCAGTCTAACCAATCATATCAGAAGGTAACTCGCAATGTCCCTCAAGGGAGGTCAAGGCCAAAGCCTTAGCACAAGACAGGAGCCTCCCCTTGGCTCCGCCCCTGACCCTCATCCCTGCAGTGCATCAGAGGGATGGATGCTGAGAGCCAGAGGAATGTGAACCGTACCATGTGATCTCGTCCACCAGACCAGAACTGAAAGAGTTGGAGAAAACCACACACTCATGATCCTGAAATACAAATGCTCTGATCAGAGAGGAAAAATGCTACAGTGGTCACTGATAGCCTAATTCTCTAATTCTTGATACCACAAATCCAAAACAACATCCCAACAAAATCAGTGTCAATTTATTTGCAGGCACGTTGATGGATCAGTGTTCCCTTCAACGTGGGTCATGGATTTTCACAGCCATGTACATTTTCACTGCTCTCAACACACTTAATCCATCAGCAGCTTGTTAGCTATCCCTTACTGAGTTGTAGTAGGTGTGTTAAAGCAAAATAACTACATGTCCAGGGCAGTGTACCTCCAGGACCAGAGAAACACTGTGATGGACGTGGTCAGTGGGCCTAGCAAACTTGAAGAGCACGACGTGGCCCACTTCTAATGGGTGGAATGCAGGTCGCCCCAAAGATGTCACAAGATGGTTCGCCGAGGCAGCACACCAAACTAACACTCTGATCCATTCTGTTATGGCTGTACCATTGTGAACAAAGAGGTCTTAACAAAAAGACAGACTTCATCAGTGTGAGACCGTTTGTTCCATCTGTGGCTGAAGGAGCAAGCAAGCAGACAAGCATGCTGCTTTTTAAAAAGCAATCTCAACTGAAAACTCCAGCTCCTTGATCAAGTTATGAAGCTGAGGCTCACAGGCAGCACACCTGCTGAGTCAAGAGAGGCTAGCCCTGAGAGACTAGAGCAGCACAGTCTGAGACACTGCGTAGGAGGCGCCCACCCCCTCCGAAATCCCAATACGGCTGTCCAGCGAGGGCTTTAAAGTGAAAGCAGACAGCTATGAAAAAACACGCAGCCTGTACGTTAATTTACTAAAATACAACAGAATGAGAAGCCAGGGGGTTATCGTGGTGATGTTGTTTATTTTGTGCTGAAGCAAGCTAGCTAACCCGCTAGCTCGATTAGCTGATCTATCTTAGCCTCTGTCTGTTTACAGGCTGGTCTCAGGCAAATGCTGCGACAAAACCGATGTAACAGAGCATAAAATGAGCACCGTACTTAGACGAAAAGGGTCCAAGCAAGCTTACCTGATTTATGTCGACCAAGTTTGCATGGTAAATTTAACATTTATTCGAGCAGAACGACTCAACCTCAACTTGACTGGACATTACAACACCAATCAACACTCCACTTCCCCGAGCGCTGACGGACAGACTGGCTCTTTACCGTCCAATCAGGAGCCAGGCCACGCCCTCTGTGCGCAGAAGCCCCTCCCCGTGCAGAAGGCTCAGTGCTAAAGTCTGTTGGCATGAAGCTTTTCGTTAATGATATTCAACAGTAATGTCTAGATTCGACTCTTTTATTTGTCTACTTACTAATTCAAAGCCAAAAAGGTAGGTAAGCCATTCATATCTTTCATAACAAGTGTGTAAACGCGTGGTTCCCATTTACTGTATAGACTGTTATAACTAGGGGCGGGTGTTATGGCAATAGGATACACTGTGGTTTTCCAGTGAAGGACAATCTTAATGCCTCAGCTTACCTAGAGATTTTGGACAACGCCATGCTTCCAGCTAGAACATTTTTATTCCAGACAGACTGTTCCCCAGTGTACTAAGCAAGGTACATAAAGAGATGGCTGGATGAGTTCAGTGTGGAAGAACTTGACTGGCCCGCACAGAGCCCTGACCTCAACCCCATCCAACACCTTTGGGATGAACTGGAATGGAGAAAGGAGAGTGAATGGACACAAATTCCAACAGAAACTCCAAAATCTTGTGGAAAGCCTTCCAAGGAGAGTGGAAGCTGTTAAAGGGGGAGCAACACCATATTATAGTCCATGTATTTAATTGCAAATTAAAGTCCTTGTTTTGTAATGTTCAGGTGTTCCAGTACTTTTGTCCGTGTAGTGTATCACAATACCTGACGTTTCACGACACACAAAATGTCAAAATAGAGGCACGATATGTGAATGTATTACAGATGCATAAAATACCCATTTATCTCAGCAGGACATTTTCAGTCACTCATCTCAAGCGTTTAATGAACAAGCAGCCTTGTGTGAAACTGTGATAGTCCATCTGTTTTGGTGTATGTGAACCATGAGTACAGATCAGTTTCAGACTTCATGCCTGTGCAGATCTCTGCATTACTTTGACAAAGCGAATAAAGCACCAGTCCCTAATACATACAGTGCTGAACTAAATGCAATGTTTGTTATGAAACATGCATTTGGTCAATTTTTGTATACTGATTTATTATAGCCATAAAATATGTTGTCATGTGACCACCCTTAGTTGTAACAGAGCCAAAAGAGAGTTGTTACACTCATTTGGTAAACTGTAGTCTTGCCTGTAGAATAATAAGAGTGAAAAATGAATCATTTTGTATCCTTCTGATCTGTTAGTGGCCACATATCCCTTGTGAAATGTATTCACGTTTAGATGTTACTGAAGCTTCATTTATAGCTCTGCATACTACATTCTGTAGTAAATAGTCTCTTGAAGTTTCTTGAACACTGTAATTTGCTGCAAACCACCCTGCACCATTGTTTAAAATGTCATGAAAATTAGTATTCTGACATTTTTATTTGATAGATCAGTGACCATAAATACGTAATGTTAAATAGGCACAGGAACAAGATTATGTCCCAAACTAGACTTTGCCACTATATTCGTAGCATAGATGTGTGCTTGGTGGGTGGAACGTCCCTTACTACGCATTAACATTGTCAAATAAGACATTTTTGGAATTAGTTTACAAATAAATTAGTTAATGTCCTGTTGTTATAACTGAACTCGACCTTCACTAGGAGTGTAAAAATTCATTTAGTTGGTTTTATTTTGAAAGAACACATATCTTACAAATATGTAAGATTCTTCAACATAGTCAGGTCCATAAATACTTAAGTTGTCAACGTTGTTGTTATTTTATCTGCATACCACAGCATATTGGTGTTGAAGTTAAATAAAGAATACTTTCAACTACAGTTGGAGGGACCTGACTATGAATCAGATGAATGTGTACACACTGTTTTTTGACCAGGTGTTTGTTATTCCTTTATTGTTTCACTTGCAGTTAGGCAGAGAAAAGGTATATTGTTGATTTCAAGTGTGGCATTTGCATTTACAGTATGTGGCTGTGAACTGTCAAGTGAGTTGTCATTTCCAGTAAATAAACCCTTCATTAGATTTTAAAAACTAAGTGAACCCAACAAAGAGATGGCAAAACATCAGATATTGTCACAATGATTGTTTTATGCATTCTACGAATGCACTATGAGTTCAGAAACACCAGAAGTTTTATATCAAATTAATGTTTTCTGATGTGTTTTTTTTGTTTGTTTTTTCCACTGATTTCTGCCAAATGTAGTCATCTCCATTTTCACCCACTACCTAGGACTCCCCTAATCACAGTATACCACCAGTACTTGGAGGATGAAGACTGGCACATACTTCCTCCAAGTCACATGAAGTACCACTGCACTTCAGCTAATGGCATTTCATTGGACAGCTCAACACTCTTGGAAGAGAATGCAAAACACCAACTGTGATACATCAGCTAACAGATGTCCTCATTGGCTAACATCAAACCAAGTGATAGGGGAGAAGGAGTGCCACCCTGAGAGAGAGAAGCTTGGACTTTGCACCCTTGAAATGTGCAGCACCACTAGGGGGTCAAACTCGCAAAAACCTGACGATGGGGCCAGCGCTTAGACAGTTGCTTGGAAGCCCTAATGTTAATGAAGTTAATAAAGAAACCAGTCATATTCTGCTGCATGATAAGAGGGAGATTGTTAGTTTAGCATGTGTTCAATGTGAGCATGTTTTGCATATTGATTAATCATTTAATGGCACCAATAAATAGTATAAAACACTTATTATATGATGGGTCAGATGGTGTGACTAGTATGTCCTCAGGTTTAGTCCTGGGGTGATGATCAAGAGAGAGAATTGAGAATTTAATGATTTAAAGATGAACTTTGTGAAAGAGGCTGGTAATCTGAAGGGAGAGTAACTCTGATGATACTGCTAAATGAATAAGTTGATTCATAAGAGTTAGATGTGGGAAAAGATTTAGAGGTATTGACGTTAGTTAACCCTCATGTAATGACTGGGCTTTTGCAGAACTCAGACTCCCTTTCCGTTATTAAAATTACATACTTGAACATTTTTTTCAGAGAGAATATATTATGAAAGAATGAAATTCAGTACACTGTCCTAACACCGGGGGTATTTATAGAGGGTTTGTCTGTCTGTTCTTAATGCAGTGCCACCTGAGGGCCTGAAGATCACAGACATCCAGTGCTGGTTTTGGACCTTGTCCCTTGCATGGCGATTTTTCTGGATTAACTGAAGGTTTTAGATAGACAGATAGATGGATAGTTGCTTTTATTTTCATTGAACAAGTACAATGAGATGTAGTTTATAAAATGCCAGCATATGCACACTAGAAATATTTAAAGGCATTAAAAAATGACAATAGAATACAACTATGAACAAGTAAGAATAAAGTATGAATAAAATATGATACAGTGTTTTATTGTCATTTCTACCATACACACACAGTACATAGTAAACGAAACATGCCTCCAGGACCATGGTGCATGGTTACATCCAAATAATTAGCCAGAATACAATTGCAAAGTAACAGGCAGAGCAGGCAGATACAAGGGAGAATGGAAAGCTTTGTACACAGGAAAAAACAGCCAATACATGCTACAGCTATGTTGTGGCACGGAATGTACATCAGAATCTGATCTAGGCATTTCCTGCCACCTCATGCTTTGAGACACGTGGGCAGTTTTACTACTTCTACTACAAACTACAAAGAACATGCTTGCAGTGGAGGCAAAATGTTTGATTGCTTTAGTTGTTGATTTTGTTGTTTTTAGTTTTTGTTCTGAAAGTGTTTTATTGTTTGTTTAACTGTATGTGATCTCCCCTGGGCTCTGACGTGTTGGGAGGCGGATATTGTACAGCAGACATTTTTTACCCCACCCAAACTGAGAGTAATCTTTCAAAGCAGAGGACACCGGTCTATTATAGTCCACCATCATCACGATTTAAGAAGGAAAGAAGGTAAGAAACAAACAAACAAAGATGCAAAGAAAGTAAGAACAATTTATTCTTAAAATATTTGTTTTTCAATTTGGTTCCTGAGCTTTTCAAACGAAAACAAGAACTACAGGAAAGCCAACTGTCCATAACATCCAACTGTTATCAAGCTACTTTTTGGTCACAACTCCAAAGGTTTACTATCAAGTAATTGAACTTTTAGTAGCCAAATCCTGTAATGTGATTCAGTCTGAAAAACTACTAAAGTATTTAATGTAAACGTCAAATTAACTTAATTTCATTGCAATGTAGGCTATATTACACTCTGTGTAAAGCTGTGCTTTGCTTGTCTTTGGCAGACAAGAGCCTTTGTATAAAATGTCTGGAGGACCACTGCCTCAAAAGAGTTCTGGTAAACAGTTTCACTATATGAACCTCAGCACTTTCAGTTTGAACCAGAGCCGCATTTTCCTTTGTGAGGTAATTGTTTGCTTTTTGTGACAGGATTAAGGACTGTTATGACTGTTAAGCAAGGTGTACAGATTTCACCACTCATTTTTGGCAATGAGGTTCAAAGATCCATAAATTGCAATACAACATACAATGGTGAGGAATATTATTCATATAAGGTTTCACTGCATGTCACTGTAATTCATGTAATAATCAGATTGCATGTTGTAAAGATACATCATGTTTATTGTTTTTTTATGTAGTGTTAGCCCTGAGCAAATGATTCAACAAAGAATGATTTTTTCTTGATGTAGCATAGAAAGGAATCTGAAAGCCCACATGTTCTGGCATGAACTGGTATATGGTGTGATGAATTCCTTTCAATTTCAGGTCCTCTGATGTCAGCAAGAGAAGGACCACAATCTATCCAACCAGTTGTGCAAGGTGTGTGTAAACCAGTTGCGTATACATGTCCTATTTACACATACATTTCTGTCCTTAGGCAAAAGCTCTTATCCAGAGCGACATACGCGACATACATTGGTGTTTGTAGTCCACAAATGCCCCTTTTTTGTGAAGTTTGTTTGTTAATTTACAGCATTAATGTGTAGTTGTTATGATTCTATTTCTTCACTCTAATAGAGGCAGATTAAATAATTATTTATTTCTTCTTTGTCTTCGAGATGATGGACAAATAACCGTAACCAATGAAGGAGGCATACAATATCAACCAATTATATACAACAACAAAGTTGGAGACTCTGTGGACATCGGAGGAAATATCAGCAGTGAGTCATTTAAACTGAATTTTAATCACAAGAATCAATAAATCATGTGAAAGATTTTCTTTCCATTTTCATAGTACAAGCACCTGTGATGTTTCAAAGACAATGGTACTACTGATCACCCCAGTTCCACAAGGCCTTCTTTAATATTCTACTAAACTATACCATCACTTTCTTATTTTAGAGAACATGGATACATGAGATGGATAAAAGTAGCCAGCAGCTGTTTTCAGGGCACCATTTCACAAAAGACTTGTAGTATTAAGGACATCTTAACTGGTGGAGAGGGGGGGCATTGTTGTAATATATCTAATGACTGAGATAAAATTAATGTTTCAGCAAATCAAGTTGATGGTTTCAGATTACCGAGTCACAATCAAAAGGTTGAACATAGACAAATATTTAACAGAAAAATGTAAGTAATGAAGGCTTTGGCTGGAGACTCAGGGTAGCGAGATTGGTAAACCCAAGCACAGAGTAGCGCAAATGAGCAGGTAAATCTCGCTCTGTCAAAGAAAGAGAGAAGGAAACCAGTGTACTGGTTAGGAGGACAAGAAACGCCAGGGTGTCAGGGTCTCAACGACTGAGTGAGGAGCAAATGCTGGTACACAAGTCTATATTCTGGTGCCTGCGGTTACTTCCGAGTCCTCGCTGCAGTCACCTGACTGGAGCGGTGACAGGACACCCTCTCTAGAACAGGGGTGTGGAACTCCAGTCCTGGAGGGCTGCAGTCCAGCACGTTTTGGTGATTTCCAACTGCGTTGTTGTGAAGTGGTAAAAAAAAAATGTGCCTAAAATGCCTATATTTATACTATAAACCCTAAATATGCCTCCAAATATGTTCCCAGAACACTTTGATTTCATTTTAAACTCACTACCCTTAAAGAAAATGTAAAGGTAAAACCGTATTCGTACTGTACTGTTGTTGCAATGCTAGAACATAAAATACAGATGTTACCCCTGTATAGACTGTACTGTAATTCATGCACGGGTGTTTTCTTTGGTATGCGTTGTCGTTTTCTTTGGTATAAGCCAGGTAAATACAGTAACATTGACTTAATTTACAGTAATTAAAATACAGGGCTTTAAGAAGAACAAAACGAAAAACACTCGAGATGCTCCACGGGAGAAATTCTGGACTGCAGTGTCACAGGGCAGCAGCCAATCAGCAGCAAGCAGAAATAAATAACGTTCTCGGATTGGCTACTTTCAAACCTCCAGTCTCTGAGTACAGCTGACTGTGCCTTCCATGCCTCCTCGTCCTCCTGCTGCTCTTTTATGTTTGGGGCGGCGCTGAGCAGCTGAGGTTCAATCTGTTCAGGTGTCTGATTGCCGCGCCCAAACATAAACAACGAGCACAAGGAGGAGGGAGTGCGGCGGAAGAGGTCCTGCCGTCAGTCAGCTGGACTCAGAGGTGGGAAGTTTGAAAATCTGCGATGGACTGATCCGCGTTAAAGGAGTGGGTTACTGTATTATTATTTATTAATGCAGCTCTACCAGCCCATAAGTCAAACCCTTAATCATGACTTCAACAATTCCTCACCAGTGATGAGATAGAAGATACGTTCTGATTGCTTTTTTAATCTAAATATTTAATCATGAATATTTCATGGTAATTTTAGGCTTAATTACAAAATTTAAACTGAAAATGTTTTATTTATTAAATGTAAATTTGGGTGTGCCGGCGTCCTAGATGTTTGGGAGTTGCCTGTGCGATCAGAAGGCTGTCGGTTCAAATCCCAGGACTGCCAGTGGCACCACTGCAGTACTCTTGAGCATGGGACTGTCCCCACACACTGCTCTCCAAGCACTGTGTTCCTGGCTGCCCACTGCTTCACTTGGTGAATGGGTTAAATACTGAGAATACTGTGGTGTGTTCAAATGGCAAATGGTCACTTCACTTCACTTCACAGTCCACCGGGCCTGCAGCACAGTTTGGTGACGTAAAGCAGGTGTGTCATTTTATCCACAAAGGCCCTTATGGCTGCTGGATTTTTATTCCAACCAATCAGGAGCTCACCTCATTCCACTTGGTTTCTGTCCTCAAACAGTGAATCAGGTGCTCCTGCTTGTTTACAACGAAAATCCGCAGCCACACCACCCCTTTGTGGATCAGATTTGACACCCCTGATGTGAAGAAAGAGTGTACAATGCAAACCAAAACGTTCTCATTCATTTGTATATTGCCTGTTAAATAGTTTAAATGAGAGAAAACTTTAAATCAAGTGTAATCTTTTTAAGCTATGTTCCTGGTCATATCAAGAATCAATCATTCATCATACCAGACCGTTTGTCTCACTTCTGTACATCCATTCATTGTGTCCCTTTCCCATTTTTATTGTACAACAACCTGCAACACAGAATGAACAGCAGGGTGATAACTTTTTACAGACTGTGCTACTACTTTCACTGATTAAGACTTGCTTTAATGTGTGACAAATGTCATTTTGCCTTTTTACAGTACAACCTGCAGAGCTGAATAACCCTGACGGTAACAGTAAGAATTCACAAATTCCACTGATATATCACTGTTTTCATTGTCAATTTTAACTAAATCATTTATCTTTATTGAAGAAATGATGGATCTGAAATAAGACGGATGAAACCCACCACATTCCGAAGATTCACCAGCTCCTGTTACACCAAGCAAAGATTACTACCTAGAAATAACAACCCTTTTGCAGATGTGGACATAAGAGCAAATGATTTGAGGAAATTTATTGCCATTGTCAGGGAAATTCATTTATTCATATGCATTTCCCTGATCACAGAGTGTCATTTTAATCACATATATTTAGTGTATTAAATCAGTATATTCAAGGGATAAAATTATGTTCTAGATGATTCTCTGATTCGTTACTTGTGTAAGAGGGATTTTCTCAGTCTGTTGATTTTCTCGAACCTGGCCCTGACACCATCACTAGCAGCCTTAATACCCTTCCAGTCGATGCATTGGTCATGGAGAATTTCCACTCGTGTGTTGCTGCTCCATTGTGTCTTATGCCAGTACTTTTCTATAGAGACTGTGTGTGTGTGTGTGTGTGTGTGTGTGTGTGTGTGTGTGTGTGTGTG
>JBBIGA010000126.1:12243503-12264113 GCA_037576975.1 Alestes dentex
AAGAATCCACTCCACTTAATCGATAGGAGAAAACACACACCACTGGAAATCCGCTCCGGGTTTACCTCCAACTCACCACATGCAAGTGAAGTGAATCGGCAGTGCACAGACAGGCTGCTCGGATTTCCAGTGGTGTGTGTATTCTTCTGTCGACTAAGTGGAGTGGATTCTTTTGCGAAAGATTCAAGATTCAACAGCGCTGGGTGAACTAATTATTTATGTTAAATGTTGGGCGGGTCCAAACGAATAATTATGAAATATGAGGGGGACACGTCCCCCTCTGTTTGAATGGCGACGACGCCCATGGGGGGGGGGGTCAGACAGAAAGAAGCTCTCTCAAAAAAGAAAAACAAATAAACACACTGAAACATGGGGTGCAATAGCAGACCTTCAAGTCCTTCATTGTTTCAAGCTGGTTTGTTGCAGTAGAGATTAGAGCATTCACAGTAAGTTCTGCTCTTCTGCGGAAGTGCTGCTGGCGCATGGCGTAGCACACTGAACGGGCTCGGTTGCTGACAATGTGATACGCGTTCCATGTGTCTGAATCCATGTCCACTGTACATTCTTTAATGGACTGCCCCAAAAATAAAAAAATAAAAAAAAAGATCCAGAGCAGAAGTAATCAAATTTTCATACAACTTACAAAGGACAGAGTGATGAAACATCAATTAAATATCCTATTCTCCTCGAGCAATTACATTTCAGGGTTTAACGGGTGATCAATAAAAGGAAAATCTCATGAGTTACGAGAATGTGATATTTGGTTGCCTACAGTGTACACCTTCAAATTTCAAAAAGACAACTGGCAAGATCTATTCTGGCGTTATCCTACAACCAGTAAACTAAATTTTTACCATTTCCTCAGTACAAAGGTAAGTCCTTCGGCCCTCGACTTCTGACTGGCAGTTAAACAACGCCACTCCCAGTTTGGCCAGCTGTTCTTCTGACAGGCCGTTACAGGCAGCTTTTAGCTGAGCAACAACCTGTAAAGACAGTGTCCAGTTATTTATACTTTTCTTTCTATCTATCTATCTATCTATCTATCTATCTATCTATCTATCTATCTATCTATCTATCTATCTATCTATCTCTGATAATCTGGCAGGATATCTGGTAGAGTTGAATAGATACCACTTGATGTAAATTAAAACTGCTGCAATTAATAAGGAAAGACAAATAACCTGTGTATGGTTGACAGAAAAACTAAGCTCAAAGCAATGAACATTTTCTTTGTCTTTGCATATTAGATTGGACAGCCACATTTGGTTGCTTGGTTTATACTGTTAAATATGCATTAGGGGAACACTGGCATGGCTAATAAAGCTAACAGACAAACAGCCGACTGCCACTCAGATGAGCTAGAATGCCAGCTGTCACTTTTGCTTTCTTTGGGGGAGGAAGGAAGGGGAGAGAAAGGGAGAGGGAGAAGGGGAGAAAGGGAGAGGGAGAGAGTCAGTCTTAGGATCAATGAACTAAAATAGTAGCAATTTTAACAAAATATCTGGCATTTAGAGGACAACACAAACTTTGCACATGTAACATCTCACTTCACTGTACAGGGACTTGTACAACAGGATTCCTAGAAGAACTGGAGCTTTTTCTGCAGGCAACTCTGAATTAGGTACTTGAAATTAAGTATCATGAAAGTATCATGAGCTTGTTTTGTTTAACCTCTACACGTCTCTGTGCACCTTCTTGTGTACTGATGTACACAAAAACAGAGGGAAGAAGTTTTTATTCCATACACTTACCCTAAAATGGCAGCTGTCAAGAGGACTGAGGTCCATCTGTTTTGCCTCTGCCAAGAACCTATCATCAGCAACACTCATTTCAAAAGGTGGAACATCGCCCTGCAGAAGCGACGGGGCAGGGGGCGCAGCTGGGTGCACTGGGGCAGGGGCAGGGGCAGCCTTCCTCAACCAGTCAAAGAAAGCATCCGCCCTACCACCCTGAGTACCCAACACGTACACCAGCAGCATCCAGGGCCCCAGACACACCAAACACCTCAGAAACATTTGGCTCTAAAGGAAATGCACAGGTGGGAAATCAGTTTGCAATTAGTGGTCATGCAACCTGCGATCGTGAACGCATACATACACACTCTTAGAACCCACAACCCAAATAAAGTATAGCAATCTTATAAATGCGACCATGCTTTGTATGGTCATATTTCTTTATGTGATTTCCAATTTTGAAGAAATGTATCATGTTACCTTCTTATGCTTGATGATACACCTGCTGGTTAGTCTTCAGCTGTGAGGCTCTCAGTTGCCTGATTGTCCAGAACAAGTCTGGGCAAGGACTTCCACAGCTGTCAGGAATCAGTGAGGATCAGTGAATATGAGCGTGTAACTAACACAAAGTTCTCAAATTCCTAGATAACTCTCCACCAGTGCACACATTTAGACATTCGGCTTTCGTAAAAGTGCAATTTAGCACAGCGTTTCACTCAAAAACAGTTTTAATTAGGTAAAAATAATAATAAAAAATAAACTGCAAGTAAATGACTGAACTCACCCGAGTCGTCCTACAAACAACGTGTCCTTCGCTGCAGAGCTAGGTTCTGAAAGTGTGATTTTAGTGAAAAAAACCTCTCTTTAAAGGTCATTACTGGTCAGTTGTGCATCCCTGTTACTGTTCAACTATTTAAAGGGCCAGAGCGCAGCCAATGAACATGGGCAAGGCGTGATCTCGCGAGACTTCGGGAGTTGGCGGGCGCGTGATTTGAGATGGTTTGTTGACTTTCTTGTTCAGCTGCTTTGATGGCAGTCTTCGTTCTACTACTTTTATGCCCTGCTCGTGAATAAACCTTGAAAAGGGGCATCCAGGCGTTAGCGGGAAGCATTTCCTTTTAATGGACGACATTATTCGGCACTAATTATTGAACTCTAAGCTGTTTCGGTCGCTAATCCAGTTGCTTCGTTTTTTAAACTAATGATAGCGGTTGTCGTCGTTGCAGCTGTCTGTATGAGTTAGTGTGTCAGTGTCAGTTAGTACGCTGAGGGCTAAAATACACGTTTTGTCAGGTATAAGAGAGGTTTTCGAGGCGAAATGGATGAAAAGCCCTCGTCCGCAGTGAGCGTTAGTGCCGTGCCTCCATATGGTCATGTCATCATCAGCGCCAAATGGAGGGGCTCTGCACTGGTGCAGCATTTTAAAGGTAATTTTCTTGTATTTTTCTGGTGGCCTAGTGGTAACGGAGTTGCCCCAGCGATCAGAAAGTCGTGGGTTCGTATTCCAGGACTGCTAGTGGCACCGCTGCGGTGCCCGCGGCTTCACTTGGTGAATGGGTTAAATGCAGATAACTATTTCGTGCTGTTCACAGTGTGCTGTGGTGTGTTCACGTATGACAAAATGGCACTTCACTTTGTCTTCCTCTCTCACATCAACTGCATGCATGTCATCCCACATCCCCGTCTTTCCTTAGCACATGTCCAAACCAACCCAACCAACCCCTCTCTGACTTTTCCTTCAAAAGATCCAACTTGAGCTGTCCCTTTTAATAAACTAATTCCGGATCCTGTCCATCCTTGTCACTCCCAGTGCAAATCTGAACATTTTCAACTCTGCCGTGGCAGACCTCCAGCACTGCTTCCTATCTTTGTCAGTGCTACTGGCTCCAACTAAAGATTAGACGCCTGTCTTTGTTCTAGTTCACTCATTTTTATTCCTCCTGCCAGGGAACGTGAAACCCATCTACGAGGAAGAGCTTGGTGTTGTGGACCTCCACCTCAGTAACCGAAGTTGCATCTTGTATGTGTCTGAGAGTGACTTGGTTGCAGGGAATGACTATAGAAGGAAAATTGTCAGATTCAGAAATGTAAGTTTTTTTAGTTTCTCATGTGTCTTCCTTGCATCATTGCTTAAATACATTTAGATGTACAAAAATGATCCTCATAACCAAAATAATAATTTATTGAAACCAAACATAAACCAAGATAATGTTTTAAAAATATCGTTTTGTATGTTTGTTTAATATGCTGTTTGTGCAGTCTAACAGCAAACTTCAAGGGATTGTTATAGCAGAAAAGACTCATCTGAGTGAGCAGTACTACAGTGCACTTCAGAAGTTTGTGGTGCTGGAGCTGGGCTTAACATTACTACCTGTTGCTGGTCCTGCTGAAGCAGCCCAGCTTGTCGAACAAATGGTGAGTCACAGGCTTTGACCAGATCAGTTCGTCACATCCTCAGTGTGTCATGGCAGTTGTTTACTACATGACCAAAAGTATATAAACACCCGGCCATCACACCTATGGACTTGTAAGACACCCTGTTTCAAAACCAAGTGCATAAATATGGAGTTGCCTGACCCTCTTTGCCTCTATAACAGCCTCTGCTATTCTGGGAGGGCTTACCACAAGATCTTGGAGAGTGTCTGTGGAAATTTGTTTTATGTGTGCAAAAGCAAACTTTACACCACTCCAACTTTCTTGGAACAGCTGTCTAGTTATTGATGCAACAGAGGATATAATATTTTTACACGCTTCAGTGATCACACTGTCTATGACTGAGCTGTTTATTTTTCCCTAGACACTTCCACATCACAATAATAGCATTACTGTTAATAAATCTGATATTGACTGGAACAGGTCTAGCAGTGCTTAATGTTTATGATCTGATTTGGGGCAAAGATGCCATCCTATGACGGTGCACCTTACTTGTCTATGCACCTGATTTATTATATCTGTCAGCAATACCTAAGCTCAGTAATTACGAGGGGTGTCCACATACCTGAGACCATACCGTGTAAATAAAGGTGGCTTCCATATAATATGCGACTGTTTCAGATACAGACCTGGGGCTTGCTTCAAGAATAAACCTTAACAGATATGGTTGTTGCCACATAATCATATTCCATCTGTTGTCCCACACAGGTTCATGGAGAGAGCAAGGAGAACCCATTCCAAAAGAAAACCATATCCAGACTGCTGGACCCCGTGGTGTTAAAGATGGTGCAGCAGATTCCTGGGGTTGGCAAAGTAAAAGCCATGGCCCTGCTAGAGCGATTCCCCAGCATCTATGACATTAGCAACGCTTCACTGCAGGAGCTGCAGCCTGTTGTGGGACAGGCCACAGCTCAGCACATCTGGGGCTTTTTCCACAATCCACTCGATTGATATTACACTACATCAATGAGCACTGACTCTGATAGAGAACTGACCTGTTCACTAAAAGATTTATACCTGATGGAGGTTGTGCTGTGGTAAAACAATAAGGCCATCTAAACTTGAACTTGTTTAATCACAACCTACAAAAAAGGGAACAAAGAGCTCAGAGCCTTCAACAAATCAGGATGCTGCATGATTATGATTGGTATAATTTCAGAAGTATTTTTATTTTGTGTACATAAAATAAACCAGAACTGGCCAACCATGCTGGCAGCAATCGGAGGTATTTCATCTTTTTAAGACAGAATAAGAGGTAATAGTTTTTTGTCTGTTGGTCTACAAAACATCGAGCAGAAATCTGTAAGCCAGTTTTGTGTAAGCCCTTTCTTTTCAAGGGGACTTGTTATAGGATTTCATGAAACAAAATTAAGCAAACAGAACATAATTGTTCAAATTTGTTGACTGATTATGTCTTTTCTCAGTAATTGTATAGAAAATAACATGTACAGTCAGAATCACTGATCTGAGTTACCATTTACTGACTAATAAATAACTTGTACCAGCAAATATGCTAGACTCTATTGTCTTGTTAAATCGATTCATTTTCCTTGGCAGGTTGAAGAACATGTGGGAGTAGTAAATGTTACTTTTCATTCTCACCACGAGATGGAGCTAACAATGCAATTTCATGCTTTCAAGCCAAAACGACATGGCAATAGTGAGGCATGGATGGATAATAAGAATGATACATTTTGACATGTAAATTTAAGGGTCATGTTTAGTCACACTGCATATATTAGTTTAGTGTGAATTAAGTGAAATTTGTAAATATATGCTAAATAGATCTGAGGGTTTCCTATGTTAAAAGTATCAAGTGTTACGAAAGGGTATTGCAATGTAGAATTACTTATTCCAGCATCTTGGGGTTGATGATTTTATCACCTTCAAGGATACATCAGAGACCTTTTGAGGCTCCGTCTGATTCTGATGGCACTTGCTCTCACTCTCTTAATTACTCCCTCGTTGAGCAATCCGTCTTTCCTTCAGTTTCTCTCCCTCTTTCCTCGGTGGCTCTTGTGATGTATTGGTTTTCTGCTCGACTTCCTCCTTTAAGTGCCGCACACTGCTGGCAGTGTTTTGGCCTTCCTGCCGGCTTACAAAGCAGTCCCCCTTTTAACAGGCTCACTGGCGGAGATCAGCTGAATCCTGGGCCCTTTATTGTGCAACCAGTGTTGCTAGCCAGGGAAAAGCCACAGCACAAATTCACGACTTGACTTCCTAAATTCCACGCCAGGGATCCTTTCAGGGCGAAGAAGGGTGTGAGGAAGCATCTCTATTGTAAACACATGTCCCAGTGCTCCTGGATCTCTTCACACTTTCCTCCTGCCTTTTTGCTTCCTCTGTATGGTGCTTCATCATGAACTTCTGTCCTCACTTGAGCTAGATCAACAGGGTGTTTTGGAGGTAACTTTACCTTCAGGCTCACAGTCAGTTTTGGGGTACTACATGCCCTGCATGGTTTTGGGTTCTTCGTTCATAAGGGGTCCAGAACATCAGTTAATGAGATAAGTCATGTGTTTTGTGGGATTTTTTTTGGGGGGGGACCCCATCCAACCTCACTTTCAGGTGTTGAGGCCAGGAAAATCTCTAAACTGGTCCAACATGACTGCAATCTGTCACCCTTGGTGTATCAGGTTCAAGTACAGTGACATTCACTACATGGTGAAGTGAAATCTCAGTATTTCAACGCCATGCTTCCAACTTTGTAGACTGTTTGGGGAAGACCCTTTTCTATTCCAGCATGACTGTGCCCCAGTGCACAAAGCAAGCTACATTAAGACATGGTTGGATGAGTTTGCTGTGGAAGAACCTGACTGGCCCGCACAGAGCCCTGAACTCAACCCCATCCAACACCTTTGAGATGAACTGAAACAGAGAGAAACACTCCAAAATCTTGCGGAAAGCCTTCCAAGAAGAATAGAAGCTGTTATATGGGGACCAGCTTTATAGTAAAGTCTATGTATTTGAATGCAATATCATTAAAGTTCCTGTTGGTGTAATTATTCCAGTACCATTGTCCATTGGTGTACATTTGATGCCTGTAGTTGGGACACAGTGGTGATGATGCAAGAGCGCAGGTTCCCTTTTAGTCCCAACAACACATACCCCAGCCTACAGACAAAAACGAGTCGGTTGGGCAGGACGTGAACCATTAAACCCAAACTACTCGTCACTGAATCAATCACACGCCATGTCTTTAACAGGGTGGCGAAGTGGTAGTTAGCATTCAGTCCTGGGCCGCGGCGGAGGCTGCGCATGCGCGTCCCTTTCACCGTGCCTGAATGCTGTGAAGGGTTTGAGGGGAGAGACCCCGGGGCTGCTTTACTTGCGGATTGCTGAAATGGATGGAGCGGAGCGGAAAAGAAGCGCCCGCGCCAGGCAAGAGCCACAGGCTCCGGGGAACACCATGAGAGACAGGAAGGTAAACGGGGACACGGTGCCAGAGAGAGTGACACTCAAAAAAGAGATCGGACTTCTGAGCGCCTGCACCATTATCATCGGTAAGCTGGGGGACTAAAGTTGTTTACTGAAGTAACAATACCATTAATAAAAACGTTGCTTTGGAAACTTTCTCTAGAAGAACATTATTGCATTTTGTTACATGACTACTCTGTTACTTTGGGACCAACGAAGTGAGCCAGAACTGTGCAATTTAATTCATTTTAAATATCAGTAATTATAATTATGGGTAATCTGCTGATTGTGATTCATTAGTCTTCTTGCTGCTTGATATTAATGTGCTGAACTATTTTCCTCCTATACCCTCTCATTAATGAGGCCGGCAGCTTCAAAATTCAGACATACCTTAATGTGTTCACAGAGGGGCTTGTAAGCCTTTTTCTAATCCTTTTAAATGTGTTTCATTTTCAAAAAGGAAATATGAATAACTCATATTTGCCAATCTGCATGTAAGAACATGTGTAGGCGGTTTCCTCCAAAATCTCCGGGTGTTCTGGGCTGTGGGGATCCTCTCCTCATGGCAGCCCGGGCTGTCGGCACAGTGGAGTAAATGATTTATTCCTGCTCTTATGTAATCTTGTTGTGTGCCACTTGGCTGCCAGGGAGGCAAGCGTGAGGCGATTTACTCCGATTTGAAGTGTCCTAGGTTGAGGACATAAAGGGGGGGGGGTTCTGTATCGGTTTGTGTATTCCTAGAAATTGAATAGGTTCCAAACAGGTGAACCTTTCAACCAGATTTGGGGAAAGATCTCGTTTGTCATTACTCAGCTGAGATGCTAATTCCCTGAAAATGTTCATCATATCATTATCTTTTTAAATAATCAATGTACAGTTCATTGTACAGTTGCAGAGATCAGGCCATCACAACCACTTCCTGCAATACGCAACTAACATGTAATCAATGGTTTATTTTAGGTTTATCTTACATTAGATATTATTAAACCTTCATTGAACAATGCAGAAAATATCACCACACCACACATTTACAGGTTTGAGGCACAGTGTGATGCAGTTACGTTTTTTTTTTTTTTTCTGCAGGAAACATCATTGGTTCAGGAATCTTCATCTCTCCTAAAGGGGTTCTGGAGCACTCAGGTTCTGTAGGTCTAGCGTTGGTGGTGTGGGTATTAGGAGGGGGCATAGCTGCTCTGGGCTCCCTCTGCTACGCTGAACTCGGCGTCACCATCCCAAAGTCAGGGGGTGACTACTCGTATGTGACAGAAATTTTTGGAGGCCTTGTGGGGTGAGTCCAGCAAACTTACTGATGCTGATATACGATCACTTTTTTGTCATTCGGATCCTTGCAAATTTAGAATAGAACTCGACAAAAAGCACAATGCGCCCAGCTATGCAAGTTACTCTAAAAGTAACATAAGTATATAGGTAAACTAAAGTTATAAAAGCAGTCAGAAATTAAATTGTCCCAGACTGATCACATAATAACCACTTAAACAGTTATTCCACGCATGTATCTGGCCTTACTGAGTCATCACTGTACTCCAGTTAGTTTCAGACCTAGTCCCACTGCCCTGTACATTTTCAGCTATTCCGTGCTCCTCATCAGGAAAGTAACAATTTCTTCATGAGCTTGGCCAGGTGTGTTGGAGACAGAGAATACCTGAAATTTTGCAGTGCACATGGCCCCCAGGACTGGGATTGAAAACTGCTGTTCTGCACTAATCATCACAATAGACTCACGTTTTAATTAAATTAGAGTACACTCTTAAATGCACAGCAACCTTTTTTACCTTTTTGTCTTTGTCTCTCCAGGTTCCTTCTGTTATGGAGTGCCGTGCTGATCATGTACCCCACCACTCTGGCAGTAATAGCCCTCACATTCTCCAACTATGTCCTGCAGCCTGCCTTTCCTAACTGTGTTCCTCCCTATATGGCCACACGAATGCTCTCTGCTACATGCATACGTGAGTACAACAGCTTCTTATGCCTAGTGTCAAACTCTTCATTCTTATCTTTTACACACCAGTACTTTTTTGTTGTTGTTATTGAATGTGGCTGCAGCTTCATGCTCTTCTCTATGCACGTCTTTCTTTAGATAGAGTTAAGCGTCATAATATACTCTGGTGTAAGTGGAAAAGCTTTTAGCAGAGAGGGTTCTGTCTTATGTAATGTGGAGCCTGAGTGATAGTAAAATATGTATGTTGTGTCTGGGCTGCTGATGAAGTATAAAGAGCTGCTCAGAAAGTTCAGGACCTGGTGAAACGGTTCTCACGCAAAGTCAAAGTAAACTTTGTCACCTCAGCTATATACATATATACAGTGAGAACATTTTAATGTGATGTTAATGAAGATTTTTATTTAATCTAAAGTAACCGTACATTTTGTCATTCAAGTCAAAATCCTGGTAAAATTGACAGGACAATTTATGTGTGCCAGACTTAGCACAAATACCAAATTACCAAGATGGCACATGTGTGAACAGAAAAGAGTCACACCTTGGTATTGGCCAGAAAAGCGGAAACATTCCTTTCTGTGTAAAAACAGCAATCATAAACAAACATGAAATATCAGAGAATTGCAGAAAATTTGTTCAAAGCCCATTGATAGGAAATATTGATATAAATGCTGATGCATTAATTTTCCCCTTCCAATACTGATACCTGATGCGTAAGTAGCTGTTGATACTGAGCATTGATACTATGTTAACTCTGTTTATCTGCCTTTCCTCATTGGTAACTTGACATTTAAACATTCTTAGAGCTATGACAAGGTGCATTGCTTCTTGGCACGGTTTGACTTTGAATGCTTAATTAAAATGTATGTATTGCATTCTTTTCCGGATGTACCACCCGTAGAAATATTGGCGGACCACCTCTCAAAATAATGTAAGAGCATTAATCTTACAAGCTGAGTTGTTTTGAATGCTACAGGACTGCACCATTTGTTCCATATTGTGTCACACAAAGGAACTATCAGGTGCTAATGGGTTCGGCTCATTAACCCAGCCTAAGAAACTGAAGCACTGAAGAGTAAACGTTACTGCTCTTGGCTCCGTGTTCTTTAGACATGCCAACAGCCTAATTGCCCAGTCAGAAGCTCTGCATTCCCACAGTTACAGTAGCTCAACGTGAAATAACAGTAATCCATGTGGAGCTCAGAACTCGGAGTAGCAAAGAGAAAAAAAATCATCTAAACATAACAAAAGCTTGGCTTCTGACCTCTGTTTGATGCTGTAGACCCGCACCACCAGAAGAAGACTTGCAAAGCACAGTCTTGACTATGCCAAGCACTCACAGGGGGCAATGAGCTGCAAGCCCACCGCACTTGACTGTGCTGGCTGGGCCCACAGCGTGTGATTATTGCATTAGCTCTTATTATTCAGTCTTGTTTGGGGACAGAAGAATCCCTAAAAAGGGAGAGGCGCGCCATCTTTTCATGGATTTGCTCGTCGCCCTCTGTCTTTATTCTGTTTCAACAGGAGGCAATTTGTTTGTTGGGACCAACAGGAACAGCCTTATTTTTCACAGAAGGACGGGGGGACATGTAAGAAAAAGAGAGCGGCCGTGACAGTGATGGATAGGTTGACAGAATTACAATTCCACTCCTCTTTTCCTCAGCATTCCCACATTCCCGGGCTCCAGTAAATCCACATCAATAGCCGTCAGAACACTGGTCTCACACCAGTCCACCCTAAAGGCCCCGCAATCACGTTTCCCCTAACGTGCCTTGGCATCACAGGACATGCTCCAGCTGGGAAAAAACTTGGCATTCAAAATGGCCACCCACATTTCTAATTAAAGACATTAAAATCATACACTCATTCACACTTCATACATTGACTGAATAAAATTTGGTCATTGCACTATAGTATTTGGTCTATAAATTGCAGCTTGCCTTGACTCTTTGTGTGTGTTGGCCACTGTATTTGTAGTGTTTCTGACATGGGTGAACTGCTTCAGTGTGCGTCTGGCCACGCGTATCCAGGATATCTTTACTGTGGGGAAGCTGATGGCCCTGGGCCTCATCATAGCTGTTGGATTGGTGCAGATTTATAAAGGTGAGAGCATCATCCACTTGGTCACAAGTGAAATCCTGATGTCACGTACCAGTTAAATTACTGAATTCAATCTGAGTTTACTTTTGTCTCTTGAATAGAAATGAGACTCCATGTACATCTGAGGGGCTGTTTTCTCCTTGAAGGGCCAATATTCTACATTTACATTTCATTTTTTTCCTGACTCGTAGTTATAATGTATGTTTATATGGGGCTGTGTACCAGAGACAGTCAGTTCATTTTACTTGAATCTCTCTTGATTCCTCAGAACTAAACAGGCTGCACATGTTACTGTGCCTTTAAAAGCTGATACATGTAAATGAGCTCTGTTCTGATTGGCTGCCCTGTACTGCGCCTCATTCAAAAAGCATTTCAGGCTGAAATGAAAATATTATAACTTCAGTATGAATGAGTGGGCTAAAGCGCTGTAGGCGGAGTAAGTAATGCAATTATGTATCTGTATGGTTTTCATGACATCACAAAACAGATCAATAGTGTGATTAACAGTACAGTTTAACAGTGTTTATGAAGTTCATCAAACTATATCAGGAAATCGGGTACAAATCAGTTTTCCATAACATGGTACTGTTACTTCCAAGAGAGTTTCGCTTTGTTGTTTTATCTTGCTCCAGTCATCAGATTTCAAGCTGTTAAGAGAGAGAGAGAGAGATAAACATTTATTAGTAACACAAGTTCGAAATTTCCATTGTTACGGCGGAAAATTTGTAATTCAAACACATTAAAGTCTAATGTTTCCAGATGTAGGTTTTCCTTTGACATAATACCAACTGACACAAATTCAGTTCTAGTTTTTCCAAAAATCTTGAAAATAATATGAAGAACACCTTGTTTTCTCAGGTAACTATGAGGGTCTTACTCCACAAATAGCGTTTCAGTTCTATAAGACTCCAACAGTGGGGCAGATTGCTCTAGCTTTCCTTCAGGCTTCCTTTGCCTTCAGTGGATGGAACTTTCTCAATTATGTCACCGAAGAGGTGGTGGACCCCAGGAGGTGAGGCTGAACTTCATATTCATTCATTGTTTTAACAAAGACACAGTATGTGACACCCGAAGCTGCTGCATGTTATCACTGGTTGAGTGTAATGTACCCTATTACATCTCTTGGCACAAGACCGCTATACAGTTATGTGGAGTCTGGCTGCTGGAAGTCAGCATGCACCAGAGAAGACTTTTCAGACAGCTGCAAATTTAGCTTTTAGCTTTTTTTAACTGTTAATGATAATATTACTTCTCCATGCTCCTCCCTCCATTCAAGCTTGGTGGTGGACCATGTGGTGGTGATGGTAGCTCTATGCCCCATTGTTAGAATGCATGACCATCTGCAAATTGCTGCTATCGTTTTTTTTTTTAAACCACATCCTGTGAACATATCCAGCAGTCAGCGCTGTAATGTTTTAAGCATGGCTGTTTCATCAGGAACCTTCCACGTGCTATTTACATCTCCATTCCCTTGGTGACCTTTGTGTACACACTCACCAACATCGCCTACTTCTCCTCCATGTCTCCGGAGGACCTGCTGTCCTCCAATGCTGTGGCTGTAGTAAGTACACAGCCTTCTCTCCTCTCTTGCTCAGGCAAAGTTTGCCCTTAACAGTTTTGAGTAAGAATGCAGTTTAAGATCATCTGCCCACTTTACTTATTTGACCATTATTAGATACACCTACCCTGGACCTACAGTCACTGGATATTTTATCAGAATCGAACACTTTATTGATTCCTGAGAAACTTGTTTGTATCAAGTCTAAACAAATCCAATAATTAAAAAAATAAGTTACTTAGAGTTACGTGAATTAATAATAATTACTATTAATAACTATAGGCTGCTGAATTATCAGTTATACCTAAGATAGAGGTTCACTTTGTAGGTGCACTTTGTAAAATTATCCAACCAAAAATAACCTGCCAGAAGTGTTTACAAATCACATCAATATTGCTGTACCGGATCAGAATCAGAATCAGAGAATTTTATTGATCCCAGAGAAAATTGCTTATGTTATGACTGCGAAGACACACACAGACGAGGAGAATATAAAATACAAAGTCTAAAAAAGTCCCAAAAAATCAGAAGACAAAAACTCAGTATGAAAGTACACTATGCTATATACACAAATTCTGGGAATAAATACTATAGATAAGTAACTTACAGTTAAGTGAATTTCTAACGACACAGATGGTATATATGAGTACATAACTGCACATAGTAGAGATCAGTAGTGTATAAGTAATACTGACATAAGAAGTGATATTCACATGGTAGGAATATTGCACATACTGAATGTTTTAGCGATAAGAAAATTACACAGTATTGCACATGGTGGACTAACTGCACATCATATCAAAATAACGGACGTTGTCATACACATAATGATGCGCTCATACTAGTGCAACACAATACTATGACAGTACTATGTCGATATTACTAAGAACAGGCCACCACCTAAATAATATTTTGTCTCATGGACCAGGTGTTCTTATGGTGGTCCCTCCCCACTGATGAACAGGGTAGAGAGCAACAGACTGTTGTATCCATACATGAGTAATTGTAGACCTACAAAAGCAAAATGTGTATGTAGCGTGTTAAAATAAAAAATATGCATTGTGTTAAAATAATGTAATAAAATAATCTAATAATAAACTGATGGCTCACTGAACTGCATATAATTATATAATGAAACCAGAATTTGGAAACACTGCATTGGGATAGGAAAGGGAAAGTATCTTAAAATCAGCACTGCATAATATTCCTCAGTTAACATCTAATTTGTTACTGTTTTAGGGTGTACTAAATTCTAAAATTATGTCCAATAGACGTTTGGGGAGAAGTTGCTTGGAATGTTCTCCACCATCATGCCCATCTCCGTGGCTCTTTCCACCTTTGGAGGCATTAACGGCTACCTCTTCACCTCATCCAGGTCAGCCCAGTCCTCCCAAGACCTTTTTGCAGCCTTCAGGGGCGTGATGTGCTCACTATTCTCTAGGCCCCCTGACAACTTTAATAAAAAGTGTTTTGCTGCCCCCTTCTGGACACTCAGGGCTTTACATTAATTAGTAACTGAATTGAGTCTATATGTAAAATGAACCAAACGTATGTATCCTGAATCTGTACTTGTAAAGAAGCCATAATCTGACTGAGCTTTTTAATGATCTGGCCTCAGTTATAACAAGAAAAAATGCTACTAAGTGTATTCCTACTCACTAATACGCTGCTGTGTGTGTGTTTGTGCTACCTCAGGCTTTGTTTCTCCGGTGCTAGAGAAGGACACTTACCGAGCTTATTGGCCATGATTCACTTTAAAAGCTGCACCCCCATACCAGCTCTGCTTGTGTGTGTGAGTTACCATACCTTTTATTCATAAAAGTTCTCAATGGCTTATATTTTTCATTCATAGCTTGTTAAAATGAGCAGAGAATTGTGACCAGTGTGGATTCAATTTTTTTAGGCCATACCACTTTTGTGGTAAATATGACAGTAAATATTTTACTAAGACTTGAATTTGAAGTCTTTGGGCTGTGGGTCTTGCTTGCAGAATGAAAAGATCCTTTCCAGTTTACAATTTTTTGGTCATTATGTTACATTATGTTTAATTCATGTAGCAGTATCCAGCTTACTTGTATAACTTGTATATCTTTTTATGCATGCATACTCATTCATCTTTATAGGTTCTTTGTCAGAAGACCCTAGAAGTGTATTAAATATATTTTTATTAGGGCTGGACAAGTGTTATTATTGCGCTAACGCATTATTTACTTAATGCCAGCTATTATTTCATCATGCGTTAAGAGTTTTTTAAATTACTATTATTTTGAAAGTTCATTGCTTTTTTTTGTGCTTGACCTGGCTATAATGGTTCCGGCGCCCTTGCTCTGGACTCTGAGGGTAACTTCTTTTTCTAAAACAAACTAGATAAAATGCCCTGGCAGTGGCAAATAGCTTTGGTTTTATATTTGATTTGATTACATTAATTTGCAGAGAATTACAAGAAATATTTGAACTGCAGTTGTGTTAAAGGGAACACTGCTGTTAAAAAGCACCTTATTAGTTTGAAGTGTTTGCATTTTTGTTGACATAGCAGTAATTTTAAAATAAAAGTGCGCAATACACTGCTTTTGAATTAATTATGGAATGTTGTGTATAACAATGCGATTAATCACAATTAATTGCAGAAAATCATGCAATTAATTGTGATTAAAAATTTAACCGTTGCCCAGCACTAATTTTTCTATATATTTCTTGCACTGCATGTTTTAAATAATACTGCAAACATCCAAAAACTGAGGCATATTTGCAGACAGGGTAAAAAATCAGCTTGTTCTAGTGTTCTCTCCTGACGCTTGGTCTCTTTATCCGCATCTCTTTGTTTCTCTCTTCCTTACTGTTCCTCTCTCACCTTGCTTCGTAGTGCACTGCCACAATCGTGATCATGTGCATCGGCGAAACACACAATCTTATAAACTATGTATCCTTCATCAACTACCTCTCTTATGGAGTCACCATTGCTGGCTTGCTGTATTACAGATGGAAGAAGCCAAACCTGTACAGGCCTATAAAGGTATCCTCACACAAACTACTTTGTCATGACTGCTCATAAAATCCTGGTACACAACGTCTTTGTGTCTCCCAGCTATGAACTTGTGGAAGGATTAATAGGATGAGACCTTTAGATAGCGAAGGTCACACGGTAACACCAGCCTGCATGCAGAATTTCCAGAAGTGAACAGTAACTCCACCCCAATGGGACACTCACCATAACTCCTCAGGACTCTTTATACACTTTTAGAAAAAGACATTAGTGAAAGGCTTGAACTCCACCCTGCTCTGACTGCATGCTCTCACATCCCAGCTCGTCTCCTCTCCTCTGTAAAGGTGAGTCTGCTGGTTCCTGTGTGTTACCTGCTCTTCTGGGCCCTGCTGCTGGGCTTCAGCCTGCACTCAGAGCCGGTGGTCTGTGGAGTGGGTTTGGTCATCATGCTGACTGGAGTGCCTGTCTACTTTCTGGGAGTGCACTGGAAAGACAAGCCAAAGTGTATCTATGACTTCATCGGTAAGTTAAAGAAAGTCATGCTTACTTCACCATGCAGTCATTCTTGGTTAAAATGGTTCCCTGCCCCACACCTGATCCAACTCATCGTCTGTTCATTACTCAGCCCTTACTGAGCTGCCTCATGTAGCACATTCAGCCTAGACAAGGTTCCTGATGAGGTTTCAGCTTCACAAAACCCAGTGATTATTTGCTTTCTCGGCTAATCTAAGTATTCAGGGTAGGTGCACACACTTGTGGGGCGTTTGTGATGGTCAGCCAATCATGTGGAACGTGATGAGTAGGGAAAGAAAATGTGAACGTGAAAACGTTGAAATGAAAGGATTTGTTACAGTATAAACCTACATTTTTAACATTTTCGCTGCTATAGTGCCTTTTGCAGTAATGATTGCTTTATATGTTTTATTCAACAGTTTTTTTTTTTATTGTTGCCACAGATGTTAGATTGTAAAAATTAAGTCTATTTACTCTGCATTATTTTCAAATGGGAAACACTAGAGTACAGAAACAGAGCAATAAATACCTTCTTTGCTTTGCTTCAGTGTTGCAGTTTATATACAATATCAGTAAAATAGTCCAATTGTGAGTAATGATAAAGAGTGGGCTGTCAAGTACTGGAAACATGAACGTCATTACAGAGTCTACTCATTGAGAAAATAACATTTCTCTTCATATTTACCCAGCCCACTATTTACCGCTTTATACCTGAATAATCCCAGTGAAGGAAATTTGATGTTGTAATGTACTGTATCTTTTAAAGTGTTTGGAGCTCCTGCACGTGATCAGGTGTGTTATCTTTGTTACAGAGTGGGCCACATATCTGGGTCAGAGAGTGTTTTTTGTGGTTTTCCCCCACATTGACCCCACTGAAACCACAACACCAACAGAATGGACTGACAAATCATCTGCCACAAGCAAGGCGTCTGGACCTGTTTGACTTTTATACTTTCGTTCGTCTTGTTTATTCTCTTAATTGTTAAAAGTTTTTTTTTCTTAGACTTTAGAGATGGGTCCCCTTATTTTAAAGCCCTAGAATTTGTTTCTTGGGTAAAAATGTTCAAATGCGAACACCCATGTGTTGATTCATGGGCCTTGTACATTGTCTCTTTTTGTATGTACTTGTTACAAGCAGTTTAATGTCTGTATGATAACACTTCCAGTAGACTTCTTATAGATATATGTGTAAAAAAAACATTTAAAAAGCTTCTAACAGGTTGTTTGTTATATTTAAGATGCCTATCATCTTAAACCTGTGTTTTAATTGTGCCTTACCGAGGAAGATACTGCAGTTAAGTCTTCAAAAGTACACTTTAACTGGATTTATATACTCGGATCTGTCATTGTCGTCGAGTTCAGATCAAATTACCAGGCATTTCAGCAGCTTCATGTTGCTCAAATAGTTGAAAATGACGTTGAAGATGAATGAGTATTAGTGCTCAGTATATTTATTTATATGTCTACAGTCTAAAAGGCTTGAGAGAGGTGCTTAAAGGCTCCGGTCACTGTTTTGCAGCATCTGTTACCTCTTTGAAGTACAGCTGAAAATCTGGAGTTCAGGGATGCATTTGCAGTCTTGTGAAAGAACTCAAACTGCTATCCATACCTGTTTGAGAATGCATGATAAACTGCATACATTACATCTCATCTTACACTCTTAAGTGCCAGAAAGGATTATTGCCATAAAATAACCATAACATTTTTAGTTCCCCGAAGAACCTTTCGGGAATGGTTTAATGGTAAAAGTACCATGTTTATGGTGTGTGTGTGTGTGTGTGTGTGTGTGTGTGTGTGTGTGTGTGTGTGTGTGTGTTTGTGACATGTAAGGTTTAAAGAACTTAATGCAAAAAGCTTAAATTGGTATTCTTTATACCTTTAGAAGATTCTTCATACTCATCTCCTCTACAAACAGCGTTCTTCACAAAACTAAAATGGTCCTTCTGTTGCTCAAAGGCCTTTTTGTGGAACTGTTTCTTTCAAGAGTGTAAAATCATGTTGTTTGTCTGTTTACAGAATTGGTAAGGACTCATCATTTATCCTCTAAGCAGAATTGTGTAATTTGTATTATATGGTATGTTCTAATATTTATGTAACTCTTAGAAATGCCTTTCAGTAACTTCCCTTGGCATAGCATGGGCATATTCCTCTACACACAAGTGTTTGGCAGCTGTGGAATTGAAACCGATTGCACTAACCAATGCACACTGCACACTTCAGAAATTATTCATGTTTAAAATATTCTAATGTCTGGCCTCATGTAATGTGTTTATAAATTCTGATGCCTGAACCCTCACACACACACAAAGCTTTATCTTGTAAGCTGATGGCCTTTTCTCCACCTTTAGTTGCTGTAAATAGTTTGGCAGAGCCCCATGGAATGCTTTTTGTTTTAAAGTTGTCTTAATTGAATATGTAATCAGCAAAGGGATGTGGAACTTTCAAAGTCTGCCCAGAAATAAAGGGACTTAATATTGCACTTTATCCGTTTCTTTTAGGTTGTACTTTTTCACAACTTGCTCATTTTTGCCTATGCAGACTTTGAGAAGATTTGCATTTGCAGTGAGATGAGATTTAAATTATTTGTAAAGTAGCCTATATTTACAGGGGAAGATGCACTTTCATGTTTAACTTTGTTTACTGGCCCTCCATCTTTTTTTGTAAATCAAATAATTGGTTTAACAGTTACAGCACAGTGAATAAAGTATGAATTACGCTGCTTCGTTCGTCTTTTAACTGTATTGTGTGCTTCAATGTCTGATGAAGTAAAGCAAAAGGCACCGCTGGGATTCGAACCCAGGATCTCCTGTTTACTAGACAGGCGCTTTAACCAACTAAGCCACGGCGCCGCTGCGGACTGAGGCGGCAGTACAGCTCTTAAAGCTGTCACTAACCTCATATTTGGTTTGAAGTTACATGCTTAATTTTTTATTCATTCAACAACTATCCCATCATTTATATGTGACCTTACCTTTATATTGCTTTAATGAATATCAACATTAACTTTTACAGCGCTAAGCTGTTCAACTCATTCACATGCTAACGTTAACTGTATTAGGAAACGTGGCCTGAAACAACCTTGTTTTTAAATGCTTATGCGTAGATTTTTAATTTTTTGTGGGCACCTTACTCAAACGTATTGCGTTTGTATACGTTTTAACGCTATGCTGCCTTGTGGGAATTCAATGCTGTTTTACAGGGAAAAAAAATATATATTTTTTTCATGGAACAATGATGTTTGCTTAGTGTCACTTGCCATCTTATTCTTCCACTCAGACCGTAACTAAGGAGCAGGTAGAGATTTTATCTTAAACACCCTAACAAAGCTACCCTTAACCATAAAATATTACTGTATCTTAAGCACTTTGTCTGTAAGTACCAAGTCAGTGGTATTTGTTGTACTTAGATTATTGTAGTGACCACCCCAACGGAAGGAATTGCTGGCTGAAAGAGTCTCTTAAGAACTGCTTTTCAGGTTGCAGTACTGTTTGCAGCCAATATAAAATGAACGGGTTTGAATAGAAAGATGAAACAAAAAGAAGAACATGCCCTGCTTTAAATCATTTCATCTTTATTCATAAGGTGGAACAGGCCAAGAACTGGCTCAAGTTGCCGTTTCTCCGACAGCTTTAGTTAGCAGCGATGGTCTGGTCGATCCAGGAGCGAAGCTGGGTGACACGGGCATACACTCCAGGTGTGCTAGTACTACAGGTGCTGCTTCCCCAGGACACAATCCCCACCAAGGTCCAGATTCCAGACTTCTGGCACACCAGAGGGCCACCAGAGTCACCCTGGGAAGAGGAGTCACAAGCATGTATTAAATTTACCACTTTATCATTACTAGGGTTGTGGGTATCTGGAGCCTATCCTGGGGTCAGCAGGGGCGACACAGGGACTCACCTGTCGGGCTATATAG
>JBBIGA010000126.1:12264213-12292566 GCA_037576975.1 Alestes dentex
TTATTACTTTTGTCAGATTAAAGTTATTTCTGTGACCATTGTGAGTTTTTCTTTCATTGACTGAAGGGTACCAACAATTTTGTCCACGTGTGTGTATATATATATATATATATATATATATATATACATACACACACACACACATGTGTTAATTTTGATCAATTAATCACAGAACATATAATGCTGATTAATCGCACCAGTTGTCCAGTGTTCTGTCAAAACATGCAACCCATCGAGATGTGCAACCGTGCCCTTCTGCGCATGTGCAGTTCCACAGTCTTGGGATTCAGTGCCACGCCCATAAATCTTTGCTACCTTGGGACACTGGCAGTTTTATAAGCTTCATAAAAGCTACATCTGAATGAATTTGCATGACCTTCAAGTGTTTTTGTGATTTTTTTTTTTTTCCTTTGGATTATTAGTTAAAACCCAGGTCAGAATTTGGAGAAAGTAATAGAAATAGAAAATACTTAATTATCATAAAAACAAGAACAATAAAACAAAACCAAAACATCTTTTCTTAAATAAAGTACACAAAATTATCACTCCAAACTACAATAGAAAAATAAACCAATTTCTCCTTCAGTGCACTTCTTTTCAGGCTTTGGGGGAAAAAAAAAACAATTGGAAAAAACTCCCAAAGCCTGGAAAATTCCCAGAAGCCCCCTGTCGGGGGTTGGGGGATTTCTTTCATCTTGTCTCTGTTTCTGTAGCTCTGTTTTCTTTCTTATGATTTTTCATATGCTTACATAAATGTGTAGTGTTTCCACTGTATCTTACAGCCTTTTTTACAAATTAGACACATTGCTGTTGTTTCAAGCAGCACTAAAGTATCGATTTCATTACACGGGTATCAGTCAATATCAATACTTCCGTCGTTATCGATATTATCAATATTTGGATCAATCCGCCCACCACTAGCTTGTATTTACATTGTGTTAAACTGCAACATATAGATGGACTTAGTTCTATCATTGTTCTTGCTGAAGCATTTTTCCCTCAGAATATTAGGTCATATTTTTGGACACCTGACCATTACACCAACAGGGACTTTCTTTACTCTTCACCTTTTTCTTTGCTGCTTTTCACTGGTATGTTCACCTTAACTATGTCCTTGTTAGTTGTTTATTGGCTACCGTTGCTAATGTGGCTGGTTTGTCACTTAGTTTACAATGTTGTTTATAACATTTTCCTTTATTCATATGAATAATTTGATATTTAAGAGTTATCATAATGTCTTATTTGTTACTGACACCTATCTCATTTATGATACTCAATTTTTGGCTGTTAAAGAGCTCCAGATTATAACTGACTGGAAACAGGCAGTGTTGCCAACTATCTCCTACAGTAGGTAGCGGAAGTTTACTCAGTCAAACCATTGCCGTACACATCTTTTGAATTTCGAATCTGATTATACCTTGATCATGCATATAATTTTGCCTAAAGAAACCATATTTCTTAAGGATTTTCCCTGTCAACTGTCTGTCCCACACTATCAACATGAGGGCCACATAAATAAATAAATTTTCCTAAAGTGTGTGCACACATTTTGATTCACCTGTGAATTAAGTTGAACTTTCTTTTGTTGATAAGTTTGTTTAACTATGCTGGATTTAGGTCCATGCCTCATTTCCTGATAGAAATCACTGGATATAAACGACACCCACATACTTTGAGACGCAGACATCTGTACTTTCATCAAGCGGGACGCTGTATTTGCCACCAATATCAACCACCAGCCTTTGAATAAAGTATGGAGCCAAAACTCCATGTATCATCTTGGTGCATTTGGTGCAGCAAACCCGAAAATTCTGGGCTGTATTGGAATTGGGTAGTGCTCCCTTGCATGCTAAACCGATATGGTCAGATGACAAAATAGAGCAGTGATCGCTGATAGTCGAAGCAATGGTTGCCTCTGCTTTAGAGTGTCTGTGTTTTGGTTTTTTTTTTTTCTTAAAGGACAATTTGAATTGGGTAGCCCAGTTTTATGGCTTGGGCTTTTCAACATGCTTCTGGGAGCTGATTGCTTTTTAATGTCTGACAACTTCGCATAAAAATCTGTTTTACAGTACAAACGGAAAGCCCTGCTGTCACTACCAACCTAGGGTTTCAGCCATCCTGTGAATTCTGGTAGTAACTCCCATTCTTTTCTGTATTTTTGGAAATAGGATGTAGGTTGTCATTGTTTTAAAGAATGTATTTTCATGTTTGTGTAATAAAATACCAAATAAAGTTTGATTTCAATGTATGTGTGTGTGTTTTTATTGAAATGAGTGCCATTATGATGAAGAAAACATTAAGTTGGCATGAGCACAGTTTTAGGAATACAACAAAGTGGAGGAAAAATAGAACAAGTTGTGAAACAAAACTATTGAAAAAATTTACTGTGGTCTACTGTTGATGGGGAGGGAAAAATTTAGAGCTGTCCACAAGTGATGTGAACCTGGAGGAAATTTCTAGGTTGAACTGTTGATCGAAGTGAAAAGGGTAAGCTTATCTACAAAGAGGAAAAAACACCATAACCCTTAATAATATAGTCTTTAGAAAGAGGAAGGAGAAATAAGTATCAATAGGATGAAAATTAAGTCTTGAAAATGACTAGGAAAAAAGTGACAGAAGGTTTTTTGTGTTTTTTAAGAAAGAAATTGATATTTAAGTATATTGACGTCATTTTTGTTGATTGTTCAAAAGGAAGGGAAGGAGAGGTTTGGACTGTTCGTCTGTGGCTTCTAAAAGAACGATCTGTGTTACACTTTGCTTGGAAATATAACTTGCTTAAAATTATTCTGCTTGTGATACAACTTATTTTGTGAGTGGCTGAGATCAACCGAGAGAGGTTTATGTTCTGATTATGGTCAGTCGCTGTAACGTTGTCGTACTGCAGGCACATGCGCAGATCATTCCCTTTACGAGCGCCTGGAAGGAGAATGCAAAGCGTGGGTCTCTGGCTGATGTGCAGGGCATAATGAGAGTTTTCAAGTTTTAAGTTTTATTGTCATATACAGATAACAACGTTACCTGAAATGAAATCCTTAGACTCGTGTACCCCCCCCCCCCCAACTTTACATAAACATATAGAAAACTGCACAGATTTTTAAAAAAGTACCACAAGAAATAGAAAAATTTTTAAGTTGTATAGGAAGTAGCTAAGGTTTGTCAAAAAATTTCGCTAGTTTTGTCACTAGGCGCTTATTGGGGAAAAAGTCGTTAAGGGGGGGGTCTGAAAATGCGTAAGAAACAGCTGGCAACACTAAAAACAATTATTTGTAATTTGTATTGCAGAATAGGCGCTTCGTTACTAAGAGAAACGCGTCCATATTGGAGTGCCTGGTTACTGCCAATGAGCCAATTAGATCGCTCCTCGACATGACGAGAGCGAGGAGAGGCGGGGCTAAACAAACGGGCAGGGAAGCGACACCACAGATAAACAATACATCAGCTATTCAGAAAGTAGCTTCTAATACTGGTGAGTTTAAAGGATTAAGTTAAAAATTACATCCTCAGTGGTCATACATTTTAAAGTGACCTATTTCATTCGTTGTAACATCAGGCAAGTTTTTTTTTTTTTTTAACTTCACCCAAACCTTTACCAGGCTAGCTAGCTAACGTCGATTGGTAGCTGAACTTTCTTTAACTTTACTGTTGCTAACAGACCTCAAACAAACACGGTTGTGAAACGAAATTTATAACTTGCTAAGTAGAGTAAGTTGCCAATCGCTCACGAAGGGTTTAACGTGTTGAGTCGAGTCGTTTGCATCAAACCTGTTCCTGTTATTTACTACAGTAACCCTTCTAAACACAGCCACGAACTCTAAATTACACCAAGGGTCATGCCGCGGTTAAGATCTGTTGTGTTTGTTTATATGTTCATTTGTGCTGCTGAGGTGCCCATCCCTAAGTTGTCCTGAGGGGTTTAACTACTTATGTCTATTATTTATATACTACTGCTCTCTACTACGTGCAGTAACGTACTCCTAGCTACTATGTACGTATGTTATTTTTAATTCACTTAACTCTAACTTACTTATCTATAGTATTTGTACCTCAGCATGTTGGGTATAAACACTATATCATAGTGTATTTCATATTTATTTTTTTCACCTGATTTTTTTATTGGACCTATTTAGACTTTACAATTGATTGTTCTTGTCTCTATGTGTCTTTGCAGTCATGACATAATTAATTTTCTCTGGGATCAATAAAGTTGTCTGATTCTGCTTCTGAACTCTCATCCAGCTCTAATCTAAGATCCGTATGTCCTTTATTGAGGCTTGTTAAATGAGATTTGCAATTCAGTGCACTGTATGTCTGGCAGCAGGTTTAGAGCTATTACTGACCCCGATCCTTAATATACTTCTTGACTTCTCAGGCTTGCGAATGATGTCAGCCTTTCAGTCTACATCATTTAAAAGTTTTTCCTCAACACCACTCAAAAGTAAATCTACTATCCCAAGGAGTATCCCCAGAAGCAAGAGTGTGGAATCCACAGGCGACTCGACCTACTCCTTGCTCTCACCAATTTATCATGATAGTTTTGATTTTTCGGATGAAGACAATGAAGAAGCACCAAAGCAGTGTCGGCCTGCTGACAACCCCTCTCGCACAGTACATGAAGATACACTATCCGCCAGTCATAGCAGGTGTGTTTTTCTTCAACTGATAAATTACCAAAAATGTATACATCTACTGTAGACATTTTTATAACAGTCTGAATTGGATTTTCAGGAATGACACTGAATCACTTCATGCACAAGACACTGCTATTTCAAAGTTAAATCTGAGTGCATGGGAGCAGTGGGTTGTGAGCAAAGCAAAAGAAGATCGGCTGAAAATGCATCAGAAAGCCCTGCAGGTAACTTCTGTCTGTTTGTGTATGAGAATACAGAGTACAGTGTGGTGGTCTTTCTGTCCTTTTCTAGCATGTCACTTATCGTGAATTTCTAACTTGACTCAAGAATTAAGCAAGTCGGTCTGTCTATATATGGGGGTGTCAACTAAAAAACATTTTTTGCTGTAAAAGTGTTGAAAAATTCGTCACCCCCTAATACAGTTGTTCCAGCACTCATGCATACAAGGTATCTCAAAATAAACTCAGCAACAGAGACCATTTTGTCAGGGAGTTAGTTAGTGGGTCACGGGTAGACATGCTCAGTTTGGGTCTGAGTGCCTGGTCCAGTGTGGCCGGCTGCTGGCGTTGATATTGTGCTGTGCTGTCTCGGAGCGACGGGTCAGCTCCTAAATGCTTTGCGTTTTACATGTGACGTGTGTACGTGTGTATGTGTGTATATATATATGTTTGTTTATTTATTTATTTTTCATCAGTCAAGTTAGAGACTGATGAAATGTCTTGCTAGAAAGACCATATATATTATTTATATATTATATATACATATAATATTTTGTCATAGCACCAAATTATAAAAGTGTAATTAGGTGCCCTAAACACTGTATTTCAGCAACAAGCTTTGAAAGAAAAGAAGGCACAGGAAGAAAAAGAACAACTGAGGAAAAAAGCGGTCAGTGAGTGTAAAATCCAAGAGTGGATGCAATTGAAGAAAGAACAGGTAGTTATTTTTTTCATGCTTTCACAACAGCTTTTCACAAAAATGCATTAGGAGCACGAGGCAAAGGGACTATGCTATTGTGAAATTGCTTAGGAAATACCAAGAATAAAGCTATTTTACTGCACAATTTTACACATTTATTTTTACACAGTGTTTACTCTTTTGAATCAGATGCTCATTTCCATACATTGAATTATATTCTTAGTAAAAGCAAATATTTTCTTCTTCTCTAGGAAAAACAAGAAAAGCTTTGCAAGGAGTTCCAAAAAACTAAAGAAATGCTACATGAAGAACATAAAAGACTGGAGACTGAACGAAAAGCCCAAGAAAAATATAAAGAGTGGCTCCGAAAGAAAAAACAAGTGGAAATGGAGAAGATGATGAAAGAGCAGGTAAGTTTATTAGAGGCGTCCAAAAGAATTTAAATAATTAAATTTGCATAATGCTTATTTAATCTTGATGATTCTATATACCTTAAAGGAAGAAAAGGCCAGAAGACAAATGGAGGAGAGAGAACGGAAAGAGAAGGCAGAGCAGAAATTTAAAGAATGGATTACAAGCATAAAGGACAAAGACAGACATAAACGTCAGTCATCAGCAGGTAAGAGAAAAAAAATCTTTCTTAAAATCTTTGTGAAGACTTTAATACACAGAATATTTGTTTGTTTTATTTAGCTGCTGTGTTGCGCTGGCTAACAGGACTTTTCATTATTGTTTGTGCAAAAATTACAGACTTGAGTCATCACTTTAATCTCCAAAAATTTCAGAGTTTAGTCACTTGCCTGCACTTGTCTGCTTGACACAAGACATTACAGCACAGAGGAGAAACAGAGCTTCTGTTTTGTTTTGACTGAATATAAGGGATGGGTTGTTGCATCTTGCATGACTGTTAACCAAAAGATAATATTTACAACTTCTGCCTCCCAACACCATCACTGGTCATTAGTGAAAAAATAATTATAACCATTGTTCTTGTTTTCAGGTGGCTATGACAATCTGAACTACCCATCTCCTGCTTTTGTGAACCCTATTCCTTGGAAGCCCATTCACATCCCCCAGCAAAACAGGACTCCCAGAAAGAAGTCGACACGGAAGAAACTGCAAGTTCTACCAAAGTATCAGTCAACACCATGCCTTAGTTACAAACCCAAAGATACCATTAGCTTTGCATGCAAAAGGCGGTGACAACTTGCACAACACAAATGGATCACTTGGGAAGAGATTTGCATTTATCCAATCCAAGGACTGGATCTGTGATTGGGAAAATGTTTAGGTGCTTCTGTAATTATGTAGTTTCACACAGTATAATTCCTCATGAATTTCATTTTCTGTTACAGTGACCTATGGTACATGCACCGGTTAGTTTTCCACATCACTGACAGCAGTCAGCAATGTTTTATGCCTGTGTATTTTTTGACAGAATGAACAAAATGTTAACTGAAATGTTTTGTTTTCCAAATAAAACAATACATTTAAAAGCAATAAAACCGACTGTGAACATTGGACAAGTTACAGCCACAAGACAGTACAAGTTTCTACTTATATTTGAAAAGAACCTGTATTAGTGTTTAATTTCTTAAAAAGTTATACATTCAGTTTTGTGTATCATCACTGTTTCAAGGTAGCAGGGAAAGACCAGTCTTGTTTTGATAATAAGCATTGTACTGAATGGGTCTTGACAGTTGTTTATACATACAGGGTCCATACATGGCTTACTCCCACACTTATGTCTTACAAAGACCTCTGTGTCTGATCTTGCGCACTCTAAGTAGCCCATATGCAAATTTGTACGGCAAGCTCTGGTAAGCCAAAACTGGTCATGAATATTACAACTTGAAGTTTCTTTTTCCTTTCTTTCTTGTGGAAGTGCATTCTAGCAGTTGAAGTAGGGATGACGTTATTTTACAGTATAGACTAAATAACTGATCTTGAATTTCTGTAGTGATATTTTTTTTAAAAAACCTTACTAGCATATCTACGTATTTATGAAGTCATCTTGTGACTTAACACAAAAAGGCTTCTGACTCAGAGACGGATAAATGCCAGATGTGCCCTTCACACACTCATGTATTGTCCCGTGTCTGGCAGTGCCTTGTGGCCCTCTGAGCTGTGCTGACGCCGGGGCAGTGTGTGTGTGGGTGGATGAATAGAAAGATGAGAGGGGGGTCCTAAACAGTCATATACCCACATCTTCATCGCTTATTACACAGCAAATCTCTTCACTGGACTAGAGGTTACGGAAAACTTCTTTTCTGACTTTCGGCTGTTTTAAAAGGTTTTCGACTTCTTGTCAGATTTTGTTTATGGGAATGTATTTGGCATGGCTAGTCAGGGAGGAGACAGATGGAGGAGGGGGAGCTAGTCTGAATGGATAGCATTGGTTGCTGCGATTCTCCTGCAAAGCTTTGTCTCAATGCTTCAGAGAACTGAACGTAATTCTGGTAGGTGATCCCTTGGTTGGCTCATAAGGACAGAAAGCTATTAGAGCGAGACAGGGCATGCTTTAGTGAGTTATGAGTTTACATGCTGTTGCTCTGACCAAAGGTCACCTCTCAAGAAGTTGAAGTGTGTGTGTGCTTGTGCGCACTGTGCCTACTGTGTAACTGCTGTTTTAGCCAGGGCAGAGGAAGAGACATAATAGTATATCTTCACATATTTTATGTAGTTTTGTTTATGCGTGTCAAACTGACATATGAAAATGTTTTCTGCTCTGGTAGTCTCCAAAGTTTGCTCAAAAACATTTCCAGGAGATGCAGTGGTGCAAGTGGGCAGGAAACTGGAAATCTCACCTACCAGGACAGGTAGGGGTGTGTTTGTGTACATTTTACTCAGTGCTGGGGAAGGAAAGGAGAAGAGCAGCAAAGATCAAATCTTACAGTACAGACATTGCATTACTAACAGTTTAGAAGATTTGTTAAATATCAAAGTTTCTTTCAAATGGTATTGAGTTTTTGACAGAGAAGGCTGCTGTATTTTGTCAGAATGACTGGCATTATAACACTGATCAGTATGAGGGAAATTAAAACAAAGACGTTTCAGAATTTCTAAGGAAAGAACAGGGATCCGTGTACAGAGAGTGTGTAAGTTCTTGGTGTAATACCATCTGTGTTTATCATGACAACACAGTCTTCAGCAGCACAGGAAGAGGATGACTGTGATTTCCTCTTCAAAATTATATTCATTGGAGACAGCAACGTGGGAAAGACTTGCATTATCCACAGTTTTACGTCTGGAGAGTTCAGAGACAATCACCAGAACACCATTGGTGTGGATTTCACTGTGCATACCATGGTCATCGATGGCAAGAGAGTAAAGGTAAGTGCTCTAAATTGTTTTTATAACTAAGAACCAGGTGAATCAGCGTTTAAGCTTTTACATATGCCAGTATTAATGTCCTGATTAATGATGAAATGAGCAAAACATTTCAGATACTTCAGTCACACATAACTGTTTTGCTAGAACTATATATAAGGAACATCTGATTGAATGAATGACTGCTGGAGGCATGTCAGGCAAAACTATTTGCTTCATAAAGCTTTTTATTTATTTTAACAAGTCAAGTACACTTTCATTCCATACCTTAGTGGTTTGTATTTATCAGTAATTTTAATATGATAATACCTGACTAAAAAGTACTGTCAGTCTTATGATTAAATGTCATCAAATTGGAGTGCCAGTTATCATGAATACTTCTTTATCAGTCAGGCTTTAGCAGTCAGGCTGTAGCAATATTTCTCCAAAATGCAAACTATTCTCAGTTAAACTGTTATTCATTAAAGGCCAAGCCCACTTAATTGGCATGAAATTGTAGTCACCTAGCTAATGAATAGCAGCATTATGTTAGTGTATACTGCAGAATTTATCTGGGGCTGTATCCCAAAAGCTTCTCACAATAAGAATGCTGATGTAGGATCTGTTCCCTCTTGTATTTTCTGTGCTTTTATCTGTACTCTGACTCTAAGGAGCTTCTTGAATGTGAGCTCTGATCTGTATATAAGATCTGTACTGTGTTGCAGATGCAGATATGGGACACGGCTGGCCAGGAGCGTTTCCGCACCATCACACAGAGCTACTACCGCAGTGCTCATGGCGCCATGATTGCCTACGACCTGACACGTCGTTCCACCTTTGAATCGGTACCTCACTGGATACAGGCTGTAGAGCAATATGGAGCTACCAATGTCGTTTTTGTTCTTACAGGTAGGTGCATGTGCTGATGATAACAAACCCATCATGGTCCTTCTAATGAAAATGCATTACACTTTACAATCTGTGATATATAAACTTGTGCCCAGATCCCTAAGTCAGGGGTGTCAAACGCCGGTCCTGGAGGGCTGTTGTCCAGCACAGTTTGATGGTTCTCCTACTCAAACACATTCACTGAACCTGGCAAGTAACTGGTGAGGTGAACCAGGTGTTTCTGAGCAGAGAAATCTTTAAAACGTGCTGGACCACGGCCCTCCAGGACTGGAGTGTGAAAGTGACTATTCTGTTGTACGTGAACACACCACAGCACAGTGTGAACAGCACAGAATTCTTCCTCTGTATTTTTCCATTCACCAAGCAAAGCAGCGGGCAGCCAGGAACACAGCACCCGGGGAACAGTGTGTGGGGACAGTGCCTTACTCAACGGAACCTCAGAGGTGCTTAGCAGTCTTGAGAATCGAACCCATGACTTCCCAATCGCAGGGCGAATGCCCTAACCCCTAGGTTGTAGAGGCCTCTTCTACAGTGAGGAAATAAGAATTCACCCACTTTTGTATTTGTAATGAAATACAAAGTGCTTTTAACCATTTTAAATATATACACATTGTTTTTGTATTTTGTACTTATAAATGTAAAGAAAAGTAGATTAGAATCATTTTAGATTCCCATATTCAGACATTATATTAAAATATACATATATGTAAATGTATCACCTTTGTCATGTTCCTCAGACCATTTTTGAACATGTTTTGCTGTGTGGTAGGGCAAATTATCCTGCTGGAAGAGGCCAATGGGATTAGGGAATGCCTTGAAAGAGTGAACTTGATCTGTTACAATGTTTGGGTAGGTGGTACATGTCAAAGTAACATCCAATGCCAAATCCCAAGGTTTCCCAGCAGAACATTGTCTCGCTTTCTTCCCATAGTACATCCTGGTGTCATGTGCTCTCCCAGTAAGTGTTGCGCATCTTCAGTTGCATCATGGTCCAGTTTTAATACTCACATGCCTCATGTAGGCACTTTCAGTGGTAGACAGGGGCCAACATGGGCACTCTGACCAGTATGCGGCTAAGCGGCCTTATACGCAACAAACTGTGTTGCTTCTTGTGTTCTAACATGGCCAGCACTTACCAAAGAATAAAGTGATGTCACTTAACACGAAACTGATCTCAATTGCTCACCATAATTTTCCAACATCTGGCATGAAGACTTCTGAGAAGAACAGAGACTGTTTCTGCAACAAATTCCCTGTTAATTTCCTAGTTTTCAGAAGAAATGGTGCATGAGCAGGTGTCTACACATTTTAGGACATAAAAGAGTTTAAAGAATTGCTATGGCTTTCAGGACCATTCAGTCTTGATCAAATCAAACATTGTCATTCCTTCTTCAGCACAGACAAATCCACCTGATCAAATCAGTGTGTATCATCCCCCTCTTTTTCTTCCCCTCTCTTCAGGTAATAAGAGTGACCTGGAGCCTCAGAGGCAGGTACTGTTTGAGGATGCCTGCACGCTGGCGGAACAGACAATGGCCCTGGCAGCCCTGGAGACATCGGCCAAAGAAAACCACAATGTACAAGAAGCCTTTGAGCTTATGGCACGGGAGCTAATTGTGCGGAATGGTGGAATAGTCCATGAGGACGTCGAGTTAGACAGTCCCAATCTTCTCCTCTATTCTGGTTCACACCCAGTAGATGAAGAAGCATCCCTAAAGAAGAAGTCATGTGACTGCTAAAATAATTCTAGAGGTGATACCTTTTTATGAACCCCTTGATTGGTATCCATTTAGCCAAATTCTTTTAATGAAAAGGCTCATATCTGCAGCTAGGAGCAACATCTATGGATACCCTCAAGTGTTAGTGTTACTTTAATCCAATTCATACCTTCTAAGCACTGTTTTTTTTTTAAAACTTGCTTGTTGTAGTTCTATGCATAGAGACATGAAAGTTTAATTTATCAGTGTTTAACTTATGAATTAATTTATGTAAAATAAGTTCAAATAAAGTGAAAAATGCAAACGATGGCTGTATGCAATCAGTATAAACTACACCGAGGCTTAAAGTCAAATTACATTTATTTGGCAGCAAGCAAAAACAAATGTCAGCTTTAAAACCAGCAACTGAAAAACAAGGCAACCAAGTATTTACCATATGATTTATCCCTTTTAAAAGCAAAAAAAAAAAAAGAAAACTGAATAGAACTGCATTGTTGAGCATAGGATATGTGACACTTTGCATACAATAGTAAAATGCTTTTTGTCAAAAAGTAAAAAACTAAAACGTAACCCTTTCAAAAACATGAATTCCATGGTAAACTTAAACAGACACCACACAGATGAGTGGCTTTATACAGATTAAAACAGGCAAAACATAAAAACATTAGCTAAACAAGCAGCCTGCTCTTAGGGTTTTCATCTCACCACTCTAATTAATATGGCTTCATTAATGTATGATCAGTTTTAAAAATGTTCTACTTAAAATCATAGTATTTGACCAAGTTGTCCTACACTGTATATGTGCTGTTACAGTAAACATGCTGTTATGGTTCGTGTTCAAGTTCTTGCACTAGCTGACCTAAAAGTGTTCTGCATTTTTTAATGTGCAAAGTCTGACCTGCCCATGCCAACCTAGTGTGTGAGGTAACCATTAGCCTCTGGTTTATTCTAGAGGCCAGCCTTCTTGCTGGAAGACCAGCTCCACAGCCTCCAGCACATCGTGAACCACAAAGGAGGGCTGGGTCAGGCTAGGGTCAAAGCGAAAGTCCCGGTGCCCATGGAAGATCTGTTGCTCTGTGACTGTCTGGTCATGATGGGGCAGGTCTTGCTGGTCTCGCTTGTAGACGCCTGTACAGACCAAGATGGATCTACAGCCTTCTGGCAAACGATGCTCATATGAGCCCCCAACCATTACCTTACCTGAGTTTTTAGCATCATCAACTGTTTCATACTGAATATCACCTGCTACCTGACCAGCTGAGCCTCCCTGAGCCTGCACCTGAGCTCTGGCGTGGTGCATCGACTGCAGGTAGCGGTTATAGAGGTTTGCACCATAAATGTCAGCCATTGGATTATCCCTGTAAGAGAGAGGTTCATTTTTTGTGTGAAATTGTTTTTTTGTGTGAGTGTCAAATACAGAATGTCCAAAAAAAAAAAAAAAAAATACCAGAAGTCTTTTTTTTAACTCACCCAATAGCATAAAGTCTCTGGACAGGTTCTGTCCAGCCAAGACTCTCTGCCTGCTGCCTGATTAGCAGTTCAGCATAGTTGTAAGTTACCACACTGGGCTTCCCAATCAGAGCCTCGTACTGCAAGTCATAACCTGTGATCTTCTTATAGATGTTTTCCAGACAGACTAGGAACATTCCATGACCAAATCTAAAATGCAGAAATACCAAATCTCTTTATTCAGTAATGTCATATTTTTTAACTCTTGGAATTAAAGCAGCCTTCATTTACCCCCCCACCCCCCCACCCCCCCACCCCAAAAAAAAGGAAAAAAAAAAAAAAACCAACCGAGGGTTCTTTGCTTCTGCCATCCACAACAGGTCCATATTGCAGGCCAACACAGGGATATGAGGGTAATGTGGTGATGTCACAGGATTTCCTGGCCTTCCGTTAGTCAAGAGAACATCCATAATCAGTTGTAGATTAGTCTCCCACCTGATTGGCTCACCAAAGAGAACGACAGCTGAAAATGAAAGTATTCAGTGAAAATGAAAGAAATTATCTAATGAAAAGAAAATGGAAACCATAGGGCACAGTTTAGTACAAAATAATAGCATTCACCTTCAATTGGAGGCAAATCCTTAGAAGGAGGAACCTAAAAAATAAATTATAATTTGCACTCTCAGCCATATTGCAAGCTTTTGGTTCATACAACATTGCAGGAGATAATATTTTTGAATACTTGTAGTCTAAATGCATGAATGCATCATATGTAAGGATAGTTTGCACATATTAAACATCTTGCCTCGTGAACTCACCACATGTTTGGGTCTGCGATGGTGATCCACCACATCCAGAAGAGGGTGTGCCTCCCGCAGCATGTCTATTGTAATCACATTTTGAAAACCCAAACTAGAGAAGATTTTGTTAAGGTCAGCTATGAAAATAAATGCCAACACTTTCCAAAACTGTTTTTACTTTTTCAGTGACAGAGTATTTTCTTACTCTTTCGTTGTTTACAGATGTTACTTACTGTAACCTGCAAAATTTAGTTGTAATTTTAAAAACTGCCTCAAGAGGACAAAAGGCACTCTGAATGAATTTGCTGAACTTCCAATTTAACTGCTTTTATTTATTTCCTCGGTTCATGTAAATTTATCAGGTTTTCTTAAATTGTTGGCCCTGCTCAGCTGTAGGTTTCAACGAAATTTTACAAAATAATAATCAGTGATACATTTTACAAAATGATATCATTTGTATATTTTTTTGAAAGAAAAACAAAGTTTCACATAACCATTGGAACTTGGGACTGATCAGGGTTCTATTTTGAAGTGCTACATGTATGTGCCATGATACTTGTAAATGTTCATCAGTATATTTACGCTGTGATGCTTCTGTTACATACAACAGCAGAAATGGTTCAGTAGAAGAAGAGATAAGAAAAGTGAAAATACACAGATTAGAGGATACTTCTGTGCAACTTCCAAGACTGGGCCCTGCCCAGACACCAACACACACATGTTATGGAACTGACTAAAGACCCTCAAAGGACTGTGGGACAACATGACCTGGTCAGGTGACACCTAAAGAAAGAAAGAAAAAAAAGATATTAAAGCAATAGCTACTATTGAACTAAATACATTTTTGTCAGTTTAAAAGTACACTAGAATAGATATTTGCCTAGCTTAAATGCTGAGCTGCTCTGGATAAATGTGTCAGCAAAATGAATACAGGGCCCTCCAGAATTGGCACTCTTGCTAAAAATGAATAAGAATACTTCTAAATAAATTCACTTTCAGTTTTTATCTTAATATAATATTTTTATTAAACAAAATCACATGAGCCTGAGTAAATGACGTATGAGCCTCCTTTATTTACCTAATTATAAGGCAGTCCGAGTATTAATTTTTAAGCAGTCAATGATTTTCTGTTTCAATGGGGTATAAAAATGAGGTGAAATGAGGTTCAAATCCCTTTGTCAAATGGGAAATATTTAAGAGCATTCTACTGCCATCAGGCAAAAGAGTACTGACTTGCACAAATCAGGAAGTGAATACAATAAAATAGCTGCTCAAAACTAGCGTGAAACAGCTTGGAAAAGCAACAGGTAGAGGGATAATCAGAGAAGTAAAACACCAAAGTTTCAGAATTACAGATTTTGATTGAGGAACTGATGAACGGTTTTCTTAAAAAAGTGTTTCAATAGAAGACCTGATGCTGTTCTGTTGGTAAAATGGTGTAACACAAAAAAAGGCTTTTGGAAAAAGTGTTGGTAAAAAGTTAATTGTAATAAAATGATACGCTTTCCTGTGACTGTGGCTATGGGCTCATATGAAATGTATGTATTTTCTTTACTTTCTGAGTAAACTCAACGTTTAATAAACACTAAAGGGAATTTTCATCAGCCTTTTTCACTCATATTAAATAAGGATACCAAAGTTCTGGAAGACACTGTACATGCATGTGTATGTAAATGAAAGAATTACCTCCACTTCTAGAAGATGAGATAACTGCTCAGCCTTGGTCTGCCTGACACAGTTTCCAGCATTGGTCACAAAGACCACCGGGACTTTATACTTTCCATTTCCATCCACCATTTTCCTGAAGCACTGCTTAGCTGCTGGAATGGGAGTTCTTCCACGGACCAGGACACCATCGATGTCAAAGAGTAGCCCAAAGGAGTTGGGTCCAGACTGTGGGACAAGAGAAAAAAAAAATGTTTCTTTCATTTCAAATGGCCAAATTGTGCTGCTGGGGGGAAATTTTTATCATTATATTCACTGAAATTCCTCGTCAGGAAAAATGGACAATGTTTTTGAAAAGGATATGTAATAATATTACAGTATTATGTACAGAATGCTTACAAGAATCTTATACCAAATTCACAAAACTACTACAGTTTATTACAGAACACCCCACAGGTATTACAGACTGGCATGAAGAACAAAATTAGATAAAGAACTTTATTTATCCCAAGGGAAATTATTGTGTCACTAGCATCCTCAGTGCAATAAGAATTAAAGATAAGACAATAAAACAGCAGAGCCATCCAATGACCAGAACATTAGTACAACACATGCCAGTGTAACACTGACATTGCTGTATGTAAGATTTAGTGTGCTGTACCAGCAGATCAGTAGAGCAAAATGGTCTAGGAAAGTGGCATAGTGTTTATGCAATAAAAATAAATGCAATAAAACAGCAGCAGATGAAAAGGTAATGACATAAGGTAGCTGAGATGAACAGCCACCATAACAAAGAGGGAAACATCTGTGAGCCACAGACCGCTCCAGAGTCCTGTAGATATACGTTAGATAGAGGCAGCTGACGATTCTGGTGTTGAGGGAGCTCTCCCTGTGATCAGAAGGTTGTGGGTTCCAATCCCAGGACTGCTCTCCCTGTGAGGCACCCTTGTGCACACACTGTCCCCCGGGCGCTGTGTTGACCGCTGCTTCACGTGGTGAATGGATTAAATGCAGATTCACATTGTTCTGCCTGTGTGCTTTAGTGTGTTCTCGCAAAACAAATGGACACTTTACCCAGGGGGAAATACTCACACTTCTGAAGCGCCGCAGTGGCACTGTTGTAGCGGTTAGAGCTGCTGTCCTGAACTTCAGAGCCCTCCATCCTAGTTTAAGGAGGTCGAGCCGGGGTATGAACTCCGCCATCCCTTTAGTTTTGGAGCGATATGCTGTGAAACAGCCCGCCAGCTACCTGACTCTGCTCCGAGCTCTGTTCTTCATATGTTTACCTACTGCTCGGAGGGCTAACAGGGCTAGCTAACCAACAAAAGAGCGCCCTTCATTAAACTAGAAAACCCTCTCACGACGTTAACGTTATCTGTGCAAATTGAGCAACGGTCCTAAGTGAATTATTGTTTTTATTGTTTAAAATATAAGCTAAAAGATTAAATATTCCGAATGAAACAACTGTTAGCCATATGAGTAAGGAAGGTAAGGTAGGTCCCCACCGGCCGGCTCTCTCAGTCTCAAACACGCACGTCTAGCGCTGTGTTTGCGCATAAAGCTGCGCTCTATTCTCGCGCCGTGTTTGCGTATAAGCTCCGCAGTATTGTCCTCTCGTTGATCCCAAGCAACCTTCCGGATAGGCTCCCAAACTAGCAAACAAAAGCACGATTTAAGGTAAAACACAATAGAAACTGTTTTACACAATATTTTACACACAACTGTAAAATGTATCTGTTGTAAAGTTCGCTTAAGACGACAAAGTTTAAACCCAGAACGCGTAATTTTGTAATACTGCTTTTATCCACTACTTATCTTCCTGAAAGTGCAGTTTCTAACAGCCTGTCTAGTGTCTCTTCACCAAAACTGTGAGTTGTCAGGTTTAACTAATCAGATTTTACTCACACAGCTGGCTGTGTCGTGTATAAATGTTCATAATTTGTTAATCGTGAAACAGGTGGTTCAGTTGGAGTTTGTTTTTTCCGTTCAAATTTCCCTCCGTCACCGTGGAGCTTCCTGACAACCGCCTCAGAGTCACTCGTTTTAATCCTGGATTGTAATTGTGGACAAAAGTATGGGGACGCCTGACTATTACACTAACAGGGACTTTAATGACTTTGCATTTAAATACATAGACTTTAATATGGATTCGATTTTGCAGCTTCCACTTTCCTTTCAAGGCTATCCACAAGATTTTGGAGTGTTTATGTGGGAATTCGTGCCTATTCACTCTGTAGAGCATTTTAATTGATATAATATTTGTATAGTGTACGTTTTTTATATTATACTGTTGTAATATAGCTTTTATTTTATTGGTTGCTTCTACTTTCATCTTTTGTACTGTCCACTTTGCTGCTGTAACAATACAAATTTATTACTGGGACTACTAAAGTGTGATCTTTATCTGCTTTTCCAGCAACTAAACTGTGATATGGATTCTCCTCCCCAGCGTGTCAGAGAGGGGTAAGTGCTGACTTGTCTTTGGCACTCAACATATGTGTACCTGAGAAGAGATCACAAAGTAAGACTTTTCTCTCTCAGAATAACTGCAGACAAATGTTAAATACATCTTTTGACTTGTTTAATAAGAAATCCTGATTTGTGAAACACTCACTTTATTTTGCGCTATATAGGCTATTTTAGGCAGGTTACAGACCCCATGACTGCACTTTTTGGCCTGTCACTGAGTCTAAAAAGTATTGTACAAAAATTGTGGCTGTCTGTCCTCACACATACTTGTCTAAGACTATGACGGGTCATTCTGGTTCAGCTCAAGAAATATTTGGTATTTTGTTTGCCCTTGGGCCAATATGAAGCATCCAAATTTTCTCTGGCCTAGCTTGAAGTTTTTTAAATAATTTTTTTATTTGAGTCAGAGTTTCAGGTGTATTGTTCAGGTATACATTTAGTAGCCAAAATAGAACATTATCAAGCACAAAGGAAGTTACCGAGTCATCACTGTCATTGGTTACTGCAGGATCAATTAAATAGCTGGTGCTAAACACCTGATAGTTTAAAGCTCAGTAAAATCCTTAAAACAGAAAACACCAGGGAACCTAGAACTTTCACATGACACAATAAAAGTGACAATATTTGTACTACCCATGGGCCTGGAGCAGGACCACCAAACTGGAAATTCCTGATGTTTGGTGACACTAGTGCACAACTCTTGATAGATTAGAAAAAGATACAGAGTGCAGTTGTAGGGTATGGAGTAATAAATACCAAAAAGGTTTGGCGACCGAGCTTACAGAGTAATTGTCTCTTACAGAGACAGGGCCTTCGGAATGCCAGTCAAAATTGAATAGGGACACATGTTTGGGTGCATGGCACAAGCTAATAAATACATGTTTGGAATTTGGTCAAAGAATGTTTTCATGTGTTACCATAGCAAAGATAGAGGCATCTGAAAATGGCCGATCAAGCATTTTTGCCAATAAGGGAAAAATCGCATTAAATTTCAAGCCAGTGTAACTAAACTATGTTAGCTATGCCAGAGAAATTCTATGTTTTTCATATTGGCCCAAGGGCAAGCAAAATGCCGGAAATGGTTCAATTCTGAGATGGTCGAGCATGGATCATTAGCTGAATTGAGCCCAAAAGAGCCTGAAGTAATTACCCACAGCATTATTTTGTACAGAATTAGAATGTCTGGTAAGATGGGTTTTACATTTGTTTTCCATTTGTTGGCCATTGTGAGTGTGATTTAGTTCAAGACCACCTCCCTGTCATGTATTCTTTTTCTTAACAAACATTTCTTGGTTTAAAACTGTTACCTCCCTTTCACAACGAAACATATATTTTCAAATAAAATACATTAAACGTAATATGCACACATAAATTCATTTTGTATGATACACACATACATCGAGTTGAATTTTGAAAGTTATACTGCATGCTCTTTCAGCCCCCATGTTACCATTCTTGGCCTGACTATGCATACAGTTTTTAGCTACATGAAAATGCTGGATAATCCAGAAATAGGGTCCTACCTCCTCTCCCATTTTCCTTTAATCTTCTCTGTGGATTAGCAGTGAGGCCAAGCAGGAGGCAGACTCCCCACTGCCCCCCATTTCTGAGCGCCTGGCCTACCTGCGTCCGTCTCGAGAGCTGCTAGAATTCTATAGGCAGAAAATAGCCCAGTTTGATGGAGAACACGAAGACCTGCTGCAGCTGCTACAAAAGTACAAGAGCACTACAGACGACCAGGTAGGCCATGATAACAGAGGCTTGTGTTTTGTGTCAAAATGAGCATGTATGTGTGCACATTTTAGGGTAGATATCCTGAAATGTTTAAATTGATCTGGGTGTGCATCTGCAATTATCTGGGTGTGTGCATGTAAAACACTGTTTGCGTAGCACAAGTTGCAGTGGGAGGTGCGTCAGCGTGAAGAGGAGATAGCAGAACTGCAGAAGGCTCTGAGTGACATGCAGGTCTACCTCTTCCAGGAGCGAGAACAGGCTCTCCGCCTGTACGCAGAGAATGACCGCCTTAAAATCAAGTAAATATTGTCTACTTTTGGTTGTCAGAGGTACAGTTGATGTGTATATTTAGTCATTATCGAAGCTCTGCACAGCTTGAAAGAATCCTAGGCTAGAGAGCATCTGCTGATGGCCCAGAGTGACATTAAACTGTGCATCATTACATCTCTCTTCACTGTGTATAAAATAATGCAGTTAAAGGGTATCACTCTCCTTCGTTGGTATTGCTACCCAGGGAACTTGAAGATCGGAAGAAAATTCAGCACCTTCTAGCCCTTGTGGGTCCAGATGCAGATGCAATCACTTATTTTTATCGAGAGCCTCCACACAAGGTTAGCAAATGTAATTGTTTTTACAATTTCTATAGTAAGGGTTAAAATACAGTCATTAAGATCTACTTGCGGTGCATCCTTTTTAGGTCACTATTCCTCAAAAGAAGCTCCAACCCAGAACCCAGGAGTATGGAAAAGTAGCAAAATCAAAGCCTGGATCAGTTAAAGGTTTGTGTTATTTAGAATTTTTTTGTGCAGACTGAAAAACCATGATTCAATGGTTTTGCGTATATCATGCTCTTTAAAACATGAAGTAAATCCATGGAGTGAAGTTCTTATCTCTACCAATCGGATTATCAACCGGGATTAATTTGATCTGCTGCTCAAATACCTCAGTTCACCATTTTGCCTTGTTTCTTATGTAGAGGGGAGCAAGAAGATATCCAAAGACGGAGGAAACGAAACGAACTCTGAGCAGTACAAGAAAGATAACCAGACATTGTTGTTACAGGTGTGTATAGGGACCTCCTTAGAGCTAACTGAGGAAGGGTCTGTTTTAGAATACTGGAAGTCTCACTGTTGTACTCCATGCATGCAATAAACCCATGGTACATTCTATCACTGAATGGTTTTAAAAGGTTTCCCAGCACAATGAGCGAAAATCTGTATGATGTCAGGGTGATGTGCATGTTATGTCTGAGTTCGCCAGGTGGAGGCACTACAGGCACAGCTGGAAGAGCAGACTAGGCTGGCTAAAGAGCAAGTGGAGTCACTGCTGGAGGACAGACGAATTCACATGGAGGAGGGTCAGGTCCAGCATCAGAGAGACCAGGAGAGAATCACTGCCTTCACTGAAAAGTAGCTCCATCTCTCTGAATTCTCTAATCACACTGTCTGCTACACATGTTTATCCTGTTGACTAAGTCACTGTTGTTTCTTTTTCATTTTCGAAAGGCTTTAGATATTTATGAATATGTCCATTAATATTAAAGAAAATCAATGAAATCATGTTTAATTTCTTTTTCTTTACAAGTCATTTGTCCTAAATATGTCATACCTCTCCCATACCTGTCCAGACTCCAGCGTACACAGAACTTGCTCTATGAAAGCACCAGGGACTTCCTGCAGCTCAAGTTTGAAAGTCGAGGTCGTGAGAAGAGCTGGATGGTGGAGAAGGACAGGCTCCTGAGAGAGCTGGACTCCTGCCAAGAGAGGCTAAGAGAGTCACGCAAATTTCCAGAGGAACCAGTTCCCTCTGCAGCACCCTTGATCCTTGCACAGCCTACCCCAGAGAGCAGCCAGATGCATCGAGAGGAAGTCAGGGTACGAACAGAGAAAACACTCCTTTCTTCCTGTACTGTTCTGCCCTCTGACTTAATTTCCCTGTAAATCATGAAAGTTTCAGTGTATACTTTGTCCCATTTATGTAATCACGTTTGATCCATCAGCACTGTCTGACAGAAGCCATAGGAAATAAACATATATAACAGATGAACTATAGAACAAATAATATAACATCGTCGCTGTAGGCGAATGACCTCATATGCTTTAATGCACATGTCAGATTTCAGCCCTCCTAGAGCTGCAGCACTTCAGTATTCTGTCTCATTAATCACAACTGATTCAACTCCTAGGTTTGATTTTAGTGCATTGTATGAAAAAGTACGCTAATTTCTGCAGTGCTTTGACATGGAATGAACCCACTTTGACATGTCCGCTCTATGCGTCCTTCATAGGCACTTCAAGAGGAGCTAAAGCAAGCCCATAGGATGGCCGATATGTACAGAGAGCAGTGTGTTGGTCTAGAAACAGACATGGCACAAATCAGAGAGGAAGGAGATGTAGGCAGAGAGATTTTCAAGGTAAGCTGCTCTTAAAACTTGCTCCAGTTGAAGGTGAAGACTGCTGGCACTTGTTATGGTTGATGATTTCATGTGGCATTCATTTGATGTGCGTTTGTCTTGTGTCTGTAGGAGCGTTCAGACAAAATGGCCAAGCGTCTTCAGTTGATGACCCAGCGTTATGAGGCTCTGGAAAAGAGACGTGCTATGGAGGTGGAGGGCTTCAAGACTGACATTAAACACCTGCGACAGAAACTCAAAGATGTGGAGAAACAGCTCTTTAAGGTGCTCTTCTAATGCGACGTTGAAGATTCAGGCTTAATGATTTTTTTAAATAGCTTAACAAACGGGAGTTACAGAGCTAGTACTTAAATAGGTGACTTGGTTGATTGTAACTCAGCTTTTAATGTGCAAATGAATGTAAAATACCACAAGACAATCTAGTAGACAAGCTGCCTTTGGGAAGTTTGGTGATTTTTTTTACACTCACTGCTGTAGAATGCTTATAAAACAAATGGCTAGAGAAACAGTGTACATTTTAAGTAGAGATTACATTACTCCAGCAGTGTTATGTTTTGAGATGTCCGTCATCTGGACTAATCTAGATGTCTTTGTTTTTAGGTGACTCTTAATGTGGGGCCAGATCAAGACCTAGCCATCCTGCATGAAGTCCGACAATCAAATGCTCGCACCAAGAAGATCCAAGGGGAGCTGAAAACCCTAAAAGCAAAGATATACGGACTGGAGAATGAGCTGAGATTCAGCTGAGGTCTAATGTGTACGTTCTAATGTGTACTTTAGAGCCTATGTGTCAAGCAAATTAAAGTTTACCATTAAATGTTTTGGTTTCATCAAGGGTAACTTGTCCTTTTAGGATTATGTTATCAGTTTTTAGTCTACATGCATGCAGATCAGACTCAGAAGTGCAGTAGTCAAAAGGGTTTTGTGTTGTGGTAATGTACAAATGTTAGCAGCTTTGACATAAGCTGTGGTATGCTGTATTTTCTGTTTATATGTGATTGTACATAGAGGGGGTCTTCGAGTTGAACAGATCTGTTCCTTCGACGGTGATGTAACCTAAATTTTGGCGTACATAGAAACACACCTTAGCCACTTACCTGTCCTAACACAGGTGTAAAATCATAAAAACACAACTAAGCCACAGAAAAGGAAAACTCCCTCACTCATACACCGCGTTACTGCGTATTTGACCCCCACGCGCAACTGGTTCGCCCACGTAGTCCGTAAGTATGAGGCTAACGGTGTAAGCCAAGTGGGAGAGGGTGTTTTTAAAATTGAAACATATGTCGAGACTGTTGTAACTCAAAGACCCCCTGTATTAATTTCTATGGTGATTTTAATTAAAACTGAAATTTGTTTTACTGCCGTATTCTAGACCCATGGAGGAGCATATTATTTTCTGTAGCAATTTCTGCAACGAACGTCCCACAACAGTTTATTGTCTCTCATCTAGTGCACATTTACAGACTGACATGCAAGAAAGTCAAATAAACCTGACCAGACTCCAGAAAATACTAAAATCACTGCTACAGTTCTTGACCAGTGAGTAACTGGAAATGGATTAGAGGTTGTGTACAAAGGGCCCTGAGCAGAGAAAGTGTGGATCTTAGCAATTAATTTAAAAAATAAGCCTCAGACCTTCGACCTTCAGCACAGAGCCGTCATTAACTGCTTTCAAAAAGTGATATCCAGTAGCTCATTCATAAATAGAATTAATAAAATAGATATTACACAAAAAATAGAATAATTGAATATCGAGAAAAAAATAGGATAACAAAAAAACTAAATCCTGCTGCAGTCCAGGTAGATGTTGGCCATTCCATCTAACCTGTTATAAAACAGATTGAAATTATCCATAACATTGCTTTTCCAGGGTTTATTATTGGGGAAACAGCAAACAGTCCTTACTGGAACCAGTCTGAGTCTGGTGTCAGTCTGAAAAAATTAATATCCTGTAAGTGTGGTGATTTCCATAATTGTGCTGTATTAATTATTAGTTATGGCTACAGCTAGGTCATCTCTAGAAACAACGAACAGGACTGGAAAAACTGTTTCAAGAAGGAAATCCAACATTGATTTTTTAAAATTTGGCATACATTTTCAAAATGTAGCATAGACTGAAAATGGGTACATTTCTATATGCTGAATGGAATATTTAAAATTACATCACAACACTGGTCCTTCCCCATCTCTTTTTGACTTTATACCTTTATAACTGTCTTTAGCTCCAATCTACCTTGATTAGTATGGTATCCTATTACCATCACACCAGGGTCTCCTTCTGTTTGCTGGCTAAAGCATAATTAATGATAATTCTATATGGATGATTATAAGCACAAAAGTTCAAATGGCAATACATTTTGCATTTGGCAGTTCAATGTGCAAAGTGCTAACGCAATCCTTAATTCATTTCAAAATATTTTGAATACAAGGCACTGAATTGCATTGTTGAGTTATTTGTTCTTTTAGAGCAGTTATTCAGCAGTTAAGTGTGGGGAGTAAGAGAGCTTTACACATTACACAGAATTGCAGAGAAAATTGTTCTACAAAATGGTTGCCATTAACACATTTTTAAACATTTAAATGAAAAAAAAAAACATGTCATAAAACATTTTAAACATTTTTCATATTTTCATTTATTTAATCTACAAAAGAAATCAAAATCTTTGTACATCTCATTTAAACATACCTTTCAGCACACAACTGGAAGACACCTGATGAATTTTTACACAGTCTCCGCTACTCTTTCTGTCTAAAATGAATGACCAGCTTATGATGTGATATATATATGGAATGTTGTAAGAAATACAATGGATTTTTGGATCTTTGATTTGGACTTTCCCCCTTGCTAATCCTCCAGAACAGTTTTTTCCTCATGCTCTGTATAATACTGATTTCTGGCTGCTTTTTTCTGTAAAGCTTTTAGGCATGCCTGACATTGTGAAGAAATTTTATCATGTTGCTGCCTTTTGTTGGTATGCCTTTGTTGTGCAGTACCTGTATACTAAAGGGAAAGAAGAGCCTCCTGATGGAATATGCCCATTTGGTGGACCATGGAAATATCTCACTTTCATCAAGATGGAGCGTTTGTCTAATATCATGTGTGAGCCCCTTTCACAATCGTGTTTATGTGTGTAACTTTGTGAATGCTGTTTTTAGATCATACAGATGGTATTCTTTGGACTGGCTGCTGTGAAAAACATACAGCCAAAGGAAAAAGGCTAAACAGTATCACTACTTTGCCTAACCAAGGACTTTCTTCTATCATCTATCTTTGCTTTTCCACTAGGAATGGTGAGATTTTTTTTAGAAGACCCCACTTTCATAATCTGAATGTTTATGTTTTTGGAAATGTTTTTTTAAGGTACGGAAATAAGAATTCTTTAACCTAAATAATATTCATACATGACCTTCATTCAAAAAGTTTATTGTATGAGTAAATTATCTGTGTTCTTACATTTAGAAAGTTGATTGCACGATTGTAAGGATGAATATAGATGATACTTTGAGATATTTCATTACAGAGACATAATAGCTCAAAGCTATACAATGTTTACATATCCACATGTCAAAGCTGTTCTCTTTAACCCAAAATATATATTTTGTCCCTTCCATTCACTGTTTAAAAAGTTTTCTTGAAGAATTACAGTCTATTTAAATTATGCATTTGGGTTGTTTACCTGAGTGTTGACATTAAAACACAAACAATTACCATGATAGGGTGAATCAGGCTCCCTAATTTTTTACCTTCCAAAATGTGCCAAAAGACGTGAGCAGCTTAGGCCGGAGAAAACCATTTGAGTGAAGCTCTCCATCCACTTCCATTAATTTTAGGGTGTCTTCAATCCAAAAATAGTCACTTCAAATATGTAACGGTAACAGTGCAGTAAAAGTACAGTCATTTGCAGGTGACAACTAGTGCCTGGATTTTTCTCCTAACACCTAACAAAAGCATTTAACTGAATTAAATTAAATTCAATATTATTTATATAGTGCATTTTACATTCAAGGGTGTCACAAAGCAGCTTTACAGAGTCCAGGTCCAAGCCCCTAGTGAGTAAGCCAAATGCAACAGAGGTGAGGAAAAACTCCCTAAGCTGGAGGAACTAACCTCGTGAGGAGCCAAGGCTCAAAAGGGGGGACTATCCTCCGCTGGTCCACCCAAAGAGAGTCTATATGGAGAGAACTAACAAGAGAAGGCCTTTGTGTATGAGCTTAAACATTGTTAGGCAAATTACGGCTAACAGAGTTGGCACAGTTAAGAGTCAGTATAGTTGGATTTTGTTGGAAGGGTAGCTGAGAGTCTCTAGTCCGCAAAAACAGAAACAACAATCTCTGCCAGAGCTTTAAACAGCAGTTGCCCTTGGACGGGGGAAGAGCGCATAGGGAGTCGAAACCAGCTGAACCTGTGAAGGACATTATGGCACAGGGCCATAGATTGAGGACTGCATTATAAATATAAAAATCTGGATGTAACTTCTCCAATGTCAAATCTTGGTCTCTTTATGGATCCTGATCTTTCATTCAGTGCACATATAAGTACTGCTACAAATCATACTTAATAACAGCATGCACAAAGTTAATAAAAGAGCTCCTAAGATTTCGAAGAGAGAATAATGGGAGGATAAACAGAGAGTGTTTTGAACAGTATCTACATCTGCTGAATCAGGCAGCAGCTGTGGTGGAGTCTAACGTCTAGTTTGAATTTCTCGTGTAATGATTTCACTTTACTGTTGAAAAAGTCTATAAAATTATCACTACTCTAGTACCTGTGGTTCCATGCCTCCCTTGGTTCCTAGTTAGTTTAGAAAGTGTACTAAACAGAAACCTGATAAGTGCTCTGTTGTAGTCTGTAAGGCTCTCTTTCCAGATGGAGTGGACAGATTCCAGTTTGTTTGATCTCCATTTATGCTCAAGTCCTCAAACATTTTGCTTTAGTGAAAGTGTGCACTCTGTCATACGTGAACACACCACAGCACAGCGCACATTGTGACCAGCATGAAATGTGTCCTCTGTATTTAATCCATTCACCAAGTGAAACTGCGGGCAGCCAGGAACACAGCACCCAGGGAGGAGTGTGTGGGGACAGTACCTTGCTCAAGGGTACCACAGAGAACCTTACCAGTCTTAGGAATCATGACTTCCCGATCGCAGGGCGAACCCACTAACCACTAGGCTACCAGCTGTGTCTAAAGCGTTTAAAGCGTGTGTTTGATCAGTATACCAAGGGACGAGCTTTTTCTGTCTGACGTTTTTACATCTTAGAGGTGTGACATAATCTAGTATGGATCTAAAGTTCTATGGATCTAAAGAATCTAGAGTTCTTTAAGCAGTCAGTTAGGTTATCTATGTCTGCTGGGCAAGATGGAGTGCCTCATGGTACACCTTCAGTGTGTTGGCCTGAACTTACCTGAATATTTTTTTTTATATTCCTGAACAAATATAGTCTACACAGTCAAATCAGAACAATTTAGGATCAGCTTTTTTCTGCATGGATATGGGAAAGGCTGCTTATCAAAAGTATTGGGACGTAACGCCGTTCAACTCTATACGTCCCAATACTTTTTTTCTCCCCTCCCTATCGTACAGGACATAACGTCTCGTCTCGTTTTAGTCAACGAAAATGAAGAGACATTTTAGCATAGTTTTTATTTTGCAAACCACATTTAGTTTCGTCCTTATTCATCAATAATATTAAATTATATATTTCGTTATAGTTCTCGTCACATGACCAGCATTTACGTTGCGTATCTACTCGCTTATGTCACGTGATAAATGTTCGTTGCCGACGATATTCAGTCATAATTTTCGTTGACGAAAGCAACACTAGAAGTAGTGAGTGTTTTTTTTTCACATTAATGATTCAAAACATATTAAATAAAGCGAAAAATAGTAAATAGTATCATACAGTAAATAATGATTTTATGAACAATACATCAGTGTGATCCTTGTGGAAGCCCCTTGATTTTTCATCCCGCTCCCGCCCTCATCTGTTATGGTTTGTCCCGCTCCCGCCCGCTGAATCCCGCAAGCAAATGCTATAATATCTTGGCTTATTAAAATTAAATAATCTACCAAATTTATTTGTTGCCTAACTGACATACAGGAATTTATGAAACATAGGCTATATTATGTGAGCACGACTCTGGCTGCGAATTAAAGATGTCTTTTATGTAAGGGTAGATTTGGCAAACCAGTCTCCCACAAAAAATACAACCAACAACATTTCTAACTATAGGCTACAGATCTGAATTAAAAAAAATGTCTAAACAGTCTCAATAGAAACATTTCACAGTCAAAATGAGAGAAATATAGGGAAACACTGAAATTTGTGGCGCGGC
>JBBIGA010000126.1:12292666-12316972 GCA_037576975.1 Alestes dentex
ATATACACACACACACAAATATATATATATATATATATATATATACACACATATACATACATACACGGGCACAGGAACCATTGTAGCGGGGCTTTCCTTTTTGTCCCTCCCACCTTTTCCCTCCTAGACAACAGCAGAGACGTACAGCTTCAATAATCACCCATACAGATGAACAAAACAATATTTGTAAACAATGGAAGGCAATGCAAAACCCATGTATGAAATGCTGACATAGCAGCTGTGTCTCCTTTGTTTATAAAAATGCCTTTTGGGGGTTTTTCACTAAATTAAAACTAAATTGGTATTAGATTCCATTTATATTCATGAGGTAACCAAAACATGTTCTTAACACAAAATATTTGAGAAATCTGCAGGACATTAAGATATTTATGTACAACTTTGGACTGTGCTCTTCCCAGTCCATGACGAGCATGAACATGGCGTGGAACGTTGAAAGTCATCAGTGACTATTCCCACAGTCCTTTCACACCAAAGACTAGAAGTGCAGTGTCCTCCAAAGAGCCTAAGGGACCACACTTACACAGCTCCTTCCGCTGACGCTTGTTTGTGAGTCATCTTTGACAAGGATGAGGCAGATGATGAGGAGGATGAAGCTGAATGTCCAACTTCAGAAGTCAGCTCCACTGGGGTCTCTGTGTGGTTTTGGTGTTCAACACTCATCACCTCCTTCTCTATGTGCCCCAGCTTCATCCGGTGATTCACCCCCCATGACAGTTCAGCCATGAAGGTATTCCTCTTGAACTTCTTATATTTCAGGAATATCTCCCTGAAGCTCTATCTTCCTCTGCGGATTATGTCTCATGTCTGAGACGGTGACGTACTGTGCAATTGCTCCACGTCATCTGTGATGGTTCCCACAGTCCTGAAGACTAGCAGTGCAGTGTCCTCCAATGATCCTATGGGACAAGTAAGTTTTGCTTCCATGTGGTCCAACACCTACACAGCATGGACTCGCATTCACCAGGTCCAGCTCACTGGAGCTACAAGACTCATTAGTCTCATCTGGTCAGTGCTGTGGGATTAGAAAGGCCTGACTTTGTAGATCTGATACGATTTTTTCCATATAATGTTCAACAACATCCTTAAAATGGAAGTGACCAATATATCAAGCATGAACACACCACAGCACAAAGTGTGAACAGCACGAAATTCTTCCTCTGCATTTAACCCATTCAACAAGTGGAGCAGTGGGCAGCCAGGAACACAGTGCCCGGGGGAGCAGTGTGTGGGGATGGTACCTTGCTCAAGAGTACCTCAGTGGTGCTTAGCAGTCTTGGGACTCAAACCCAAAACGTCCTGATTGAAGGGTGAACACCCTAACCACTAGGCCACCACCTAACCTCAGCCATCCTGCTCAAATGAGAGGGAACGAAGAGGTTGGAAGCCCCCATCATTGTCCTAGAAGGGAGTTCAGGATGAAATTTGTCACCACTATCAGGAAACATCCGTGAGCTGGGAAGACAATCTAAAAGGGCTGATATAAGATATTCAGTGATACTGTTCACATGAGAGGGGCTAATGAAGATTATTCTGCCATTGAACCAGATGGTAGTTCAGGTGTATTATCAGGTAGAAGGTCAGCATCACTTTCAGCAAACGTCACTGCTGTGTGAAGACGGTATAAAGTGTCTTAATACAAGGTTTCACTGACCATGTCCAAACAAGAGAGGCTTGTAAAGATTCCTGACATCCCTGTCATTGTGCTAGATGGAAGATCAGTCGACATCTCCAGATCAACCATGACTACATCCTAGTCACCCTCAGGTAAATCTGTGGCACCGTTCCGGATCTCTGGGGTCTGTGTGTATATGCGTGTGTGTGTGTGTGTGTGTGTGTGTGTGTGTGTGTGTGTGTGTATACACGTCCCCGCTATAATGGTTCCGGCACCCATGGTTGACAGATATATAGCACCAGAGCACAGACCGTACCAATGGTATTACTTGGCAATGATAGTCAAGGTACTTAAATCCAACACTTAATTTTCCTTAAACAAAATGCATCCACTACAAAAAAGCATCATAGAATATAAACCCAAAGCAACATTTACTTAACATAATGTTAAGCTATAACAGACAAAAATGTAGCAGCAAGTGGGATTTTTAAAGCTGCACTCTACACGTACCCATTTATCACAAAACCGTTACGTCTTCTACCACTTTTTTAAAGTGGAAGTTGAAAACGTTTCCTTTTGTATAATTCTATTTCAGTATCTGAGGTATAAAGTGCATTGTCAAGCTTTAGATAAGAAAATAATTTTAAAAACTGGAGTGGTAGTGTTTAGGCTTTGGCCCTTTTTCCATGGTAGTGTTGTAAGGTAATGCACAGTCCTTTCCAAAAGCCTGTAGTGATTACAGTCGTCTAACTGCCTCACTCTTACTTTTCATCTTTTTTTCTCTGACCTGCCACTCATCTTTCTCCTTGCAATCTACCTTCTGTAAGAATCGACAGTACTCCTTTGTTACAGAAATGTCCTATTTTCAAGTCTACTTGATCATTCATATTTCTGGACTGAGCTCATTTCATTTGCTGTAAGGTTTAAACCAATAGGCAGTTTTGAGCATTATAAAGCTGTAAGGGGGGTTCTTAGCACTATAACAATAACAGTAATTCTTGCAAGATAAACAGCTTCTGTAAAAATTGTGATATGACTTCTCTCTATATAAAAGTTTATAAATGTATATTTTTGTTTACTCAGTAATAACAATGCAACATCAAAAATACCATCATCTCATATACACCCAATGCATCTTGGTAAAGGATTTTACCCATAGTTATTGTGCTAAGCACTTAGACCCATTGGCCCATTCTATTATGTAATGATACACTGCCTCTATGGTCAGATCATGTAGTTCTTTTTGAGAACCTCCAGGTACTGCTGAGTGGCTTTGCTCAACTGGTCCTGCTGCTCCAAGTTCAGATTTAAATTCAGATTTTTCTGTGAGCCACAGGCAGAACCCACAGGAGACATCCGGGCCGAGCCGCCTTCCAGCTCAGCTGTGGCTAAAAGAGAGAAACAAAGAGATTACAAGTGAAAAATGATGCATCTGATGTTATTTGGTTGTCCGGTCACATGTTGGCAAGTGAGATAAGTAATACTGTACACCAACAGAAGCCCTCACCATAGTCCAACTCCTTGGATATGTTTTTCTCTAGTTCAGACTGCATCTACACAGGAAGGAAAATGGATAAAATATATCAGAGCTGCACGTACACAATTTATCAAAATGACTTTTCTTTGAATAGGAAAAAGCTTTAGCTGACATTATAATTGCTTTGATAAGGTTTTTGTACTAGAGGCAATTACAGTTCAGTATCGTATCATAATAAATGTGGACTTGAATTAACAGTCCAAGTCCCCATTTTCTTGTTGCATAAATTCCTTGGCATGTTCCAAGGGTTTAGCTTTTGACAAGTTTTTATTAACTAAAGTTGTGAAACCATATCCTTGCCTTAAAGTTCTAATTAAATATACAGCACTGATAATTATATACACTGATCTAATAATGCAGCAGCATAAAGCTGTAAGCACAATATTATGGAATGAGAGGATTTGGGTGAGTGGATGAGCTAAACCTAAAACACATCGATGTTAAATATAACAATCAAAAAATGTGTAAAAACCAGGCACAAATAAAACAAGTAAAAATGTTCGCGAAGAGTTACTATGACTATGACTATGACTAATCTTAGGGTTGCTAGTCCTAATCCCTCAAGTAATATAGTTCCTTGCCTGACAAAACAACTCCTGTGTGTATCTCTACACAATTCTCCTCTTTGTTTCACATTAAAAGCTCACTTCTTTTTGAGACTGTGCAATAAGATGCTTTTTGGGGAGGGAAATTCAAATGGTTAGGCAGAAAGTATGTATGCCAGTGAGCTACGGACAACTACACACCTGCTTATGAATCAGGCTGAAGAGAAGAGAGGTGAGAGACAGACTTTTGAGCTAGGAGCTGAAGGAGAGCAAGAAACAGAAGAGGTTATATGTGCAGAGCCGTTCTAAAGGAAACCCAAGAAAAAGAAAATGACCGAAACAGAGGGGAGCAAGTGTTAAAAAGTAAAAAAAAAGAAAAAAAGAAAGATTTATTTGCAGATGCTGAAAGGCGGAGGAAGTTCCTTTGTTGTTGAGTGGAGATGACTACATATATAACTGGCTAGCCAAGAAATTAGTTGTTCAGCACCTAATGACACTGACACTGAAAATGATGATGCTTAAAAATGGTGAAAATCCCTTATATGATACCTGTATCTGTTCAACACTGGCCAGGCCTACTCACCTTTGCCAGGTAGGCCTCTACACGATTGCTCTGTGGTTCCCCCAAGGACCCCAGCAGAGGGGAGCCAAGGCTGAGGCTTCTGTTGAGGGGTCCCAGCGAGGCCCCATACGCCCCCATAGAACCTAGAGAGGCTGCGTCCAGTGCCGGTCCTGCCAGGCTGCCATTCATTATGCTGCTGGTGAGCAGAGTCTTGCTGCGCTGCCTCTCACTCAGTAGCTTAGTGTTGGCCTCCGCTAGCCGCTCATTAGACCTGAAAAAGAGAACATAAAGTCAGCAGACTTACAAATGTGACAAAGATGCAGGAAACACCAGTGATGACATGCAAGTACATTCTAGCCTTTGACAGTAAGGAATCGTAGACGTGTATCCTGCTGCTTTGCTAGATCATGTATAGCCAGACTGAATTAGTCAGACTGAAATATGATTGCTTTGTGGTGTGTTACATGCAAATCGGCTCATAACACAGAAATCAAATTTCTACTGTTTTGCGTTCTGTGCCAATGACTGTTGCTGCCTCTGAAATTACAATTCTGCATCCCATTAGATATGACCCTGAATGTAATTCTTGCGATCATGAACCATGTGAGCTACAGTGTTCTGTGGGAAGGTTTTGGCTTTTACTTGTGACTTTTGGAGATGAATGTATTTACACTTGTCTGGCTAAAATTAATCTCAGGCCATATATTGAAAGTTGTGGATTTAAATATATGTGTTTTATGTGCATTAACACCTGCATTTTCTATTGGATAAACCCAATCCAGATATAGCTCTTATATTCAAAATTGTGTAAAATGATGTGTACCTGTTACATGGGATGCTAATGCAATATATAATACAGCCAGACTTTAACAAGTCTAGTAGAGTGAAGAACAAATAATGCTGCATAACCAGTAGAAAACTGTGTCAGGCTGATGGTAATGTTGTGAAACAATGGAGAAATTTTCTAATACTACAGATATTTCTGTGAGCCTCACCTTTCCAGTTTGGCAGCCAGGGCCTTTCGGAGTCTCAGTTCCTCCGTGTATAGTTGTCTATAGCGCTCAAGCTCAGTGCGGCTTGAGTCTCTCTGCACCAGGCTGTCCTGCTGGTTGCTGCGCACGCGGCTCAGCTCTCCCTCCAGCTCTTTAATGCGCTGCTCCAGCTGAGCTCTCTGACTGGCCTCGTTAGCCGCCTTGATTTGCTCCAGAGCTTCCTGTGATGCGGCTTGCGTCTAAGAACAACAAGAAGCTACAATTAGTACTCTTGACGGACATCATCATTTTCCTTTTCATTAATTTCTGTTAAATATTCTACTGTATTCATGGGATGTCCCAATCTGATCTAAAAGATAGCATATTTGAAGTCATCATGCGAAGAAAAGTAAGCTAAGGTTAGACTTTGGATTAGGAAAAACGTACTGCATTGTGCTCTATGTATACCATCGCTATAGAGGTTACAAAAGTGAATAGCATGGCTATTACACAATTACAGGCACGAGTAACAGCAAGATGAAGTGCACTAAAGTGTGTACTTTGCAGCTGTATTATGTATTAAAATTAGGGGTGTCGAATTATCGCGTTAATTTTGATCTATTAATCACAGAAAAAAATAACATGTTAAAAAATTAACGCTGACTAATTGCACCACGTGACTTTAACTCGGTCCGAGTTACCCATCGAGATGTGCCATTCTGCGCATGTGCAGTTCCATAGTCCTGGGAGTGCCACGAACATAAAACTGTGCTACCTTGGGACACTGGCAGCAGTATAAACTTCAAAGAAGCATTATTCCACAGGATGGCATGAATCGATAGACTCTGCTGTCGATTTGCGCTACTGTAGCATTTTTCGACAAGGCAGCATAAATCGTCAGAACACTTTGCTTCATGGTAGCATTTCTCAGTGTTAGAACCTGACTGTATAAACTGGCTCTATGCACATCCAAAGATCAATCTAGCTAGGCTCTTCCCATTTAAATTAAATATATATATTTTTTTCAGATTATGCATAGGCCTACTATTTCTCATCATTATCAGCGCTAAACTATGTAAACTGTATGAACTTAAAAGTAGCATTTTTCCACATGGTAGCATGAATCATTAGATTCTGCTGATGATTTGCCCTCCGGTAGCATCAAGGCAGCACAATTCTTCAGAACGCCCGTGCTTGTCTGTACAGTGTCTTAAACTGCAGCTTATAGATGAACTTAGTTCTACCACTGTTCTTGCTGAAGCATTTTTTCCCTCAGCATATTAAGTCATATTTTTGATTGCTGTGACCATTATTGCACTGTTCAAGTTTCTCTTTTTAAATAAAAGAGAAGTTAAAAGTCTGTAATGTTGATTATTCATTCACTCATATGCTAAAATTAATCACATTTTATAATATTTTACAGAAAAAAATTAATTTAGTGTGTGATTAATTTAGAATAATTAATCAGAGAGCTTGTAATTAGATTAATTTTTTGTGTGACACCCCTAATTAAAGTAGAAATATGAGACTGGGGCGTGGTATGGTACTAGCAGATACTTAATGTTCAGCTCGAGGGTGAAATCCCTAGTGTTCACTAGAGAACGGCAAGACTATGACAACACACTTCCATGAGTGAATCTAAAATTCACACTGAAACACTGAAAAGGCTTCCAAAAACATTCCTTTCTCATTCAAGGCCTTAAATGTACCTTAAGCCTGTACCTGCAAAAAGAGGTTGACCTCCTCCAGTTTGTGGCGTATCTCTTGTCTGGCTCTCTCCTCAGTCTCTCTTCGATATTGCTCGGCCTGGCTCTGGTCCATGAGCCCAGCCTCCACTTGTCTGCGCAGGCCCGTTACCTCCTCCTCCAGCTGCCGTTTGCTGCGCTCCAGACGCTCGTGGCTGCGGTTCAAAGTCTTCAACGAGTTGAGCTGTTCCTTCAGCTGCCTGTTTACCTCCTCCAGTCTAGAGCAGCGTGACGCCTCGCGCTCCAACTGCACCTGCAGCTCATCCACCTGCATGGTGGAGGAAAGGTGAGGGGGGGGGGGAGTTCATGAAAGGATGGAGAGTGATGTAGAAAAAAGGGTTGATTAAAATCATCAAAAAAAAGGGAAACAGGAAATAGGAAAACAATTGCAAGTTATGGACAGAGCAGCCAAAAAGATCAAAATGATGCAAGGAGAAACTGGAAAACAGGTGTTTATATATGACATCTTAAATGTTGAAATATACAATATATTGTTTAGTTGTGAAAATCTGTAAGATTCTGAACAATTATAACAAATGTGAAAGTAAGCAGTTCTGCCCAGATTAAAACATACTTTTGCCTTCATCCTGCCAATGGCTCCCTCTGTCTCACTGTGTCTATGGCCCAGCTCTCCTCTCAGACTAGCAATAGGAGAACCCAGCTCTCCTCCATCCTGCTCCCGCAGCTTTTTCTTAGCAGTCTTCACCAGAGTTCGCAACCTAACACACGCACAGTAAGTTTTATTTATGTAACACGTTACTATATACAAACAAAATCATACAGACATAACAAATGGGTCTTTTAGTACTTTCAAGACATTGTTGAACTACGGCTGAATAGCCAGACATCTATACACTTATCCTCACATCTAATGTGCCATGAACCATCTGATGAGAGTTTGATCAAATCAGGGACTTAAGATCAAATAAACCACTCACCACAGCATAGCACTAACCACCTAGTGCACATCCTACGCCACCACCAGACAGGCACTACACGCTCAAACACGTCTACAGCTGGGCCTCCCAGCACTGCAGGCATGGGCTGTAGTGATTAAAGTGTCACCTGTACATTTCTTTTTGTAGTTCAGTGTTTCTCTTCATCTCCTGGTCCAGCCTGGCATCCACAGCTTTCTTTTGCTCTGATATCTTCTTGGCCTTCTTCTTTTCTAGATCCATCTGGAGCATGCAGTTAGAAGAGAACTATCTTAAGTATATAGATTCGAACAAATCTCAAATATATATTTGAGAGCCAAAGAAATAACATGATTTTACAGGGCCACTCCACTGTGGCGTTTTAACATTTTTCAACCATTGACGGAACACTAACAATTAAAGTGGTCAGTTGTCATGGTACCTGGTTGCTGAGCTCTCCTTTCTCCTTCTCTAGTTCAGCTAGCCGGAGTCCAATCCGTGAACGACTTTTCAGCTCCTCTTCCCACAGAGCCTGCGAGTCCTGGGCATTGTGGGACAGCATGCTCTGCTTCTGCATCTGAAAAAAAAAGCCCACTATCATCACATCTAAGGTGTTCCACATGTCACACAGGTGTGTCACACATCTTTAAAATACAAACGGGATTAAGACTAGTGACACTATGTAGGGAGGTTGTCTGTTATACTTAATTCAAATCAAAGTTTGACATGGAACTGTGAATCTAGGATTGTACTGTTCTGCTATTTCCAACCCAAATAATTTTTAGAATCTTAAACTTAAATAGTAACTGATCTGTTTTGTCACGAACATCTTCAGCCTGTACTTAATGTTTTTTGTGCACCTTAGCAAGTGTGCATTTTCTACACATCACCAGCTTTAGGAGAAACCAGCTTTAATTTAGCTGAAAATTCATCTAAACAGTGCTAGAAAGTATTAATAATAATATGATTTCCACAACAAAACCACACTCGTCTTGTTGGTAAATGTTGTCTTGTACACCTAAGCCTGCATTTATCTGCCCAACACATTGGTCCTCTCAAGGGTGAGGTGAAAAAAATTATCTTTGGTGCTATATAGTAAATAAAACAAAACAAAAAAAACCCAATGTATTTTCTTTCCTGGACGTCCAGTGGGATCTAACAGTCTTGCGAGGGAGATATCCAAATGTGCCTCTCTAGTGTAAATACAACTATCCACAGAAGTCATACTATACTTGCTTCGATAGGCACCTCATTAACATCCTCAAATACAAAGTTTAAACAACTGCTTAAAAAACAGAAGGAATGGAGGATCCCACCTCTCGATTAATCTGATCCTCCAGTGTCATTTTGCTGCTTTGTAGATTTGTGACCAAATCTTCTAATCGATGTCGCACCTGTACAGATATAAAGACGGGAGGTCATGCAAAAGCATGTTCTTTCTTTCCACGAATTTCATGAGATAAACGAAGACAAGTTCTGAAATCTCTAGACTGGTAACATGCTTCATGCAGAACTAGAACTATGTTTACGGCAAACCAAGACAAAAGTGCTTGAGCTCCCAGAAATCATTGCTACAGCAAGAGTAGACAGTTCATTTGACAGCAAGCTGAATCAAATGAAACAACTTGAATCTGTATACAAATACCACCACCAACAGCAGAAACGTTCCATAAACAACCCATTTTATCACTCAAATCATGTAATTTAAACATTACTGTGAACACATATTTTGCCTAAAAAAGAAAATATTTGTAATACAAGTAGGGCTGGACAATATAGCCTGGAAATTTAGCACATCTATAATCATGATTTCTACCGTCAAAAATGTAATTTCGGTACTTTAAGGAAATTAGTACTTTCAGTTGTTTGGGTTCTGTACTCTTACTGGATTCCAAGTAGAAAAGTAACTTTATGAGGTTGAAGTGCAGAATGTCAACTGATTTCAAGTCCGTTTTCATTGGGTGAACCATATATGGAATTCACACATAGCGTCTCAGTAAAGAGAGGCATGACTAACTGCATGGGCTGCTTAGTTGTTTCTAAGCTAAATGTGTGTCTTGGCACCATTAGCTCATGTAATAGCTACTAACCTAGCAGAGCATAGAAGACTACAATAGTTCATCGCTAAAAGAAAAGCATTATTTGAGACTCAAGATTCAAAAAGTTTGTCGTATGTACAATAGATAACGCATTTCTCTGTGTAATGGAATTCTTTCTTTGCTGTCCACACAAATGCCAAGGTTTAGAGTCAGAGTTTTTATATAAAAAATAAAATAAATAAATTATGACAAAAAAGCTTTAGATCTTGCATCCACTAGAATGGACGACATGCAACGGTGGGACAAAAAGCACGCCACATTTCTGAAGGGCTCCCGTCCAGAGGTGGTTAGGTTGTACAATGATGCAATGGGAAGTGTTGACTTACTGGATCATCATGAGTCTGTACAGGACTGCAAATCAGTCCAAAAAGTGGACTCTGTGAATGATCACCCATACATTTGACCTGGCCATAGTTAACAGTTGGCTTGAGTACAGGTTGGATGCCAAGAAGGCCAAAATCCCCAAGACACCCTGGATCTCCTTCCCAATCCCAATATCCTGTCAGAGCACATAAGACAACTGGCGCAAAATGAGGATGATGCAGCAAGTCTCCTGAGCCAGTTCATGTTCACCAGTTCAAACGGCAAGCCCAGGAAATCAGACCCCTGCCTGAAGTGCAGGTGGCAACAAAAACAAATGCTGACTATTTCTTTACTGGAGAACAGTAAATATCAGCTGGGTATTGTTTTTTTCAGTAAGCAGAAAAAAATCTGGTCTGAAGGGGTTAAATTGAACATATCAAGAACATGATCCCAGAGACAGAGTAGACATTAATGTGTCAAAGACTAGCATGAACAGACACAACTGCAATCAAGGTGAACTTTGAATAGGCAAATAAACTGCATTACAGGCTGAAAAAACATCAACAGAGCATATACCCATCCCCATTATACCATAAGATCTACAGGTCATATGTTTTAACATTTCATTAAATACACCGTACATGAGACCATGCTCTAAATATGAGCATTTTATTATTGCTAATTTGTCAAATTATTCCCATTGGTTTACTGACAGCTTGACTATGTATGAATCTGCCCCAAGTGGTTCAATTAAAATGGATACATATATCTTTACATTAAAGCTAACATTCTGCACCATTACCTTATAGTTATTACATTTTTTGACACTCACTGCTGCTGAAATACAGAGCCAAAACAAACAAAAAAAAGACACATTGTCCATCCCTACATAAAGTGATTGTGATGTTTTCTAATTAAATATGTTATTTTGGGTTGAATCTGGACAATCCTGAATAAAGCGTTGAAATCAATAACACATGTATCCAGTAAATTTCTCAATCATCAAGGAATCAGTGAAAAGGGCTGCTAGCATCACAGCTACGTGTAAGATACAAACCGCTCCTCCTGGTGATGAGTCTGATGGCTGTGAAAAGAATACTAATACAATCAGTTTTACAGCAGCCTTAAACATGCTTCTTTTTTAATTTCTGGAATTTTTCAAAACGTTTTTCTATTTGGTCACATATGCTCTTCAACATTTATCCACCTCAACGTGCTGGTTTCTTGTTTTGTAGAACAGTGCTTTTATAGATTTAAGTAGAGAGACACGGCTGCTGTGATCCTATAAGATACTGAGAAGCTTAAACCAGGAGCTGTATATCAGCTGCCACCGCAGAGTCTCTTAAAACTCGTAATAAGCTACAATGAGAAACTGACTAATAGTCTTAATATCACTTACCATCAATGATCAGAAAAATTTAATTATGGAATAATTGCTACTCACCACATTAGCTTCCTGAACTTCTTTCTGTAGAACTTCGATGCGGTTGGTCTGCTGTTTGGCTGCTGCCTCCAGTCTGGCGTTCTCAATCTCCAGCCTGTGATGAGGTCATAATCTCATTAAGATCTTTCTCCAGGCAGTTCAGTCAGTGTAACTGTTTTGATCAGACTTACTTTAAACATTAAAAACAACTGATCATTTTTGAAAAACCAAGAAGCCTTAATTAAGACATTATTGCAGTTAGTACAAAGCAACCTTAATCTAGTAATATACTATGGATATACAGTGATCCCACACTTTTCGTGGGGGTACGTTCCAAGAGCTCCCACGTATAGTGAAAAACCGGGTTGTAGTGTTGTGCTAAAAAAATGCCTATTTTTATAGTGTAACCCCTAAATATGCCCCCAAAACACTTTAATTTCATTTTAAAATCATTACCCTTAAAGAAAATGTAAAGGTAAACCCGTATTCGTACTGTACAGTTTACACTGAACTCCCGCAGTGCTAGAATGTAAATACCGATGTTACCCCTGTATAGACTGTACTGTAATTCATGCAGGTGCATTTCCTTTGGTATGCACGGTCATTTTCTTTGGTATAAGCAGGTAAATACAGTAATAAATTCATTTAATTTACTGTAATAAAAATGCAGACCTTTTAGAACAAAACGAAAAACACAAGAAGACTCGAGACGCTTCACGGGGGAAATTCCGGTTTGCAGCGTTAACTGCACATCTTTTTCTGCAGTTGCCACAGCTTCCACTATGCTGCCACCTTCAGGAACAGACCTGTTACTTTACCAGTACAGTAACCCCCCCCACTTTAACACGGATCAGCAGTCGCTGTTTCAATCCAACGTGGATTTTTTCTGAGAACCAAACTAATCATTTTTCGCTGAAACCCGCACACTGATGCGGAAACAGCGACACAATTTTCCCCGTGGAGCTTCTTGAGTCTTTTCATGTGTTTCGTTTTGTTCTACAGCCCTGCATTTTTATTACAGTAAATTAAATGAAATTATTACTGTATTTACCTGCTTATACCAAAGAAAACAACAGCAGATACCACAGAAAATGCACCTGCATGAATTACAGTACAGTCTATAAAGGAGTAATATTACATTCTAGCACTGCGGGAGTTCAGTTTAAACTATACAGTACGAATATGGGTTTACCTTTACATTTTCTTTAAGGGTAATGAGTTTAAAATGAAATTAAAGTGTTTTGGGAGGAAATTTCGGGGCATATTTAGCGTTTACATTAAAAATAGGCATTTTTTGTACCACATAACAACGTGGTTTTTCACTATGCGTGGGTGCTCTTGGAATGAAAACCCCGCGAAAAGCAGGGCGTTACTGTAATTGTATTTAATTTTTGTTTGTTTTGCAGTGGTTGTTAGAGTTTTCATTTAGTTTTTTTTTGTTATAGTTAACAATTTTTTTTTTTCAATTCTAGTTTTAGTTTTTGTCTTTCTCTAATAACCCTGGTCTGTATGATGCAAGAGAAAATGTGTTTCATTAGACCAGGCCAACTCTTTCAGCAATCTGTGCTACAGTAGCTCTTCAGTGGGATCGGACTAAAGGGGCTAGCCTTCATTCCTCACGTGTGTCAGTGAGCTTTAGGTGCCCTTAGGTAGGTACTACTGCATATAAGGAACACCCCACAAGATCTGACCAAGTTGTTAAGGAATCACAGTTCGCACAGTCACTCAAATCCCTACACTTGCCCATTTCTATTGCTTCCAACACATCAAGTTCAAGAACTGACTGTTCACTTTCTGCTTAATACATATTAGCCCTTGACAGCTGCCACTGTAACAAGATAATTAATGCTATTCACTTCACCTGTCATCAGCATGTGTACAGACACAAATCAAATGATGCTGCACTACTGTACCTTTGCACGGCCTCCTCCAGCTGTTTAATAGTTTGGTCTGTGCTTGATGAAGCAGCTAACACCTCCTGCAGTTTCTGACCAGAATTGATGACCTCTCGCTCCTTCTCATCCAGACTGCCCTTCAAACTGTTTATGCGCCTCTCTGCCTGCATGTACTGCTCCTCAATTTCTTGCAGCTGAAGAGAGAAGAGGGTCAAAGTGCTGCTTATTTCAGGTCTTTGCCATCAGTGCTCAGTCAAGTTACTTTATTTATTTAGGACCAACTTCATTAAGTAATATAGTAATATAGTGCCATATTCATTACCATGTAAATATATAAAAGGTAATGCTTTGAAAGGGCCATGTGCGTACCTTTCCCCGGAGTCTGTCCAAGTCCTTCTGAGTGCGCACTTTCTCTTCCTCCAGGTCGTTGCGGTAGCGAGTGTTCACCTCTAAAGACGCCTCACACATGGACAGCTTTTTTAGAGCGTCTGCCAGCTCCTGCTGCAACTGTCTCAAAGAGCTCTGCAATGGAGACCACACATTACTACACTCCCACACATGTTCTCCAGTTTGGAGTTATTAACGAAAAAGTACATCAAGATGTCTGTAAAGAATTGACAAATAAACCACTCAGCTAGAAGAAAAATACAAAAAAAACCCCAAAAAACAAAACAAAACAAAACAAAAAAAAAAAAAACAGTCAAGGTCACAGTCATCTAGGTTAAGGTTAAAATTAGGGTTGAAGTGGGTTAGGTTTAAAGATATGGAAAAGTTTGACTGTCATTTAATGACAGGCATTTACCATGAACTATTGAAAGGGTTAGCTTTACATAAATCAAAAAGGGACATTTACTACATTAAATAATTTTATACTTCAACATTTTGAACTTATACTTTTATAAGGGTATTTTTAAGCGAGGAGCCTCACACACCTCTCTCTCGCTTTTCTCTTGCTCCAGCTTGTAGTTCTGCTCTCTGAGCTCAGCATTTTTGGCTGCGAGCTCTTTGCTTCTCTCCTCCATCAGCTGCACTCTCTCCTCACCATCGGCCCGCAGCTGGTTTAGCACGTCAGCGAAGCGCTCCTGAGCGTCTGTGACTGCCCGCTCTTTGGCTGAGCCTTTGTTGTGGGCCTCCTCGAGCTGTTGCCTAAGCAGTGCTGCCTCGCTCTGTGTCTGGGCCAGTCTCTCCTGCATGGCCTCGTGCCTAGCAGCGGTTCGGCTGGCCTGCTCCCGATCACCCTGCAGTGATGCTTCAAGCTCCTTCACACGGGCCTGGGCCTGCTCCCGCTCCCGCATCACTGTCTCCAGCAGCACGCCTTTCTCAGCTGCACTCAGCGCTGTGCGGTGACACTCATTCTCCAGACTGTTGGCACGGGCCTCAGCTTTGCTCAGCTTCTGTGACAGAGACTGGATAGTGTCACGCTGCGAACTGAACTCTATAGTGTGCTTGTCGTGAGCTCTCTGGTGCTCATCTCGCTCGCGCTGCAGGGAGCGCTCTGCATCTGCACGCGCCACCTGAGGAGAGGGGCAAAGAGCACTTACACTTACATTTTTTTATTTAATGTTATGGAAAACCCACAAACAAAACAACACTAAATCACCGAAGAATTCCACACATGCTGACCTGACACCTCTCTGTCTCTTGCAGTGCTGACTGTAGCCGTGCCCTGCTGGCTTCGGCCTCTGCCTCCAGCTGCTGACGCAATTGTCGCTCATGCTCAAGCTTGGCACTAACCACCGAGCATTCTGCTTTCAGTGTGCTCAGCTGCCCGTTGTACTGGAAGACTGTCTGGGCAAGAGCCTCCTCATTCAGCTTCAGGTCACGCCGTGCGTCCTCCAGCCTCTCCCGCAGAGCGTCCCTGTCGTCAGCCAGTCTGCTCTCCTCCTGCTGGCTGTGGGACTGCAAGCGCTCCAGCTCAGCCCGCACGCAGCTCAGCTCCTCCTGCAAAGTGCTGACCTGCTGATGCAGCTCCCTTTCACGGTCACTGGCCTCTGTCAGCTGGGACATTACCTTGACAACAATCAGAGCAAACAATTTAACATGGTAAATTGTACAGTGTACAGGCAGTACAACATATTGCCTCAATAAACACATTTTAAAAATGCACAGTTTATGACTAAACTTTGCCCCATACTGGGTATACAGTAACCCCCCACTTTTCTGAGATTTTTTCTGAGAACCCAACTGATACTTGTACGCGGACAATTGTATTCTTCACTTTTTTTTTTTTTGTTGCTTTTATCGTGGCAATATGGGTTTTTTTTTTACGCATTTTAGTTCTAAATTATTAAGAAAAACCTGTGGAAGCTGCAGACCAGAATTTTGAGAGTGTTTCTCATGTTTTTTGTTTTGTTCTTCTTAAAGCCCTGTATTTTTATTATGGTAAAAATTAAATTAAAAGAGGGTGTTAAGCTCAGTCTCTGTCCTGTGTCTGCTTTAACCAGTGGGTCACCACAATACGACTCCTCCTGAAGCCCCTGAATAAGACGCGCTGCCCGGTGAACAGTAAATTATTGATGTAAAATTATTAGTGATTACATTCATTTTACTGCATTTTTATTACTAAAAAATTAAACAAATTTATTACTGTATTTACCTGCTCATACCAAAGAAAAGGCACATGCATGAATTACAGTGCAGTCTATATAGGGGTAATATCAGTATTTACATTCTAGCACTGCAGGAGGAGTTCAAACTGTACAGTACGGATACAGGTTTACCCTTACATTTTCTTGAAGGGTGATACATTAAACTGAGTTTAAAGTGCAATTAAAGTGTTTAGGGAGCATATTTGGGGGCATGTTTAGGGTTGACAGAATAAAAATAGGCATTTTCTTTTTTACCACATCACAACAACTCGGTTTTTCACTATATGCGGGTGCTTGAGGAACATAACCCTCGCGAAAAGCAGGGCGGTTACTGCATATGGTGATCACTGATTTTTCTCTTTGGATTAAAACAGAAATATGTGATTCTGAGGGGGTTAGATATGAAAGGTTTTAATATTACCTCAGTGCTCTTGTTAAGGTTCTTGAGGTTTTCCTCCTCTATGTCCTGCTGCTTGCGCAGGTGGCTATTCAGCAGCTCCTCTTGTAAGGCTCGGGCACTTCGCTCATGGGCCAACAGACGCTGAGTTTCATTCCTGTCCTCCTCTAGCTGTGCAACAGACAGCATATGCTTTTTACATAAAATGTACATAAACTACATAAATGCTGCAGGAAATTTTCAAAATGAGTGGTGTTCTTTGTACTAGGGTTAGCTTATTCAAATACCACTAAGTTGCTGTATACAGAAAACACATCTAATGCAATTGGAAGACAAGAGTTCAGATCAACTTATATCAACTTATAACTCTCAACTCTCTAACACACAACTCTCTGTTATTCACCCAGACTATTACCTGCTTCATGGTGTTCATCAGAGCCCTCATCTCTAGCTCCAAGTTGCGCATGTTAAGCTCCACTTTCTGCCTCTCCTCTGCCTCATTTCGGTGCTGCTCCTCTTTCCTCCTCAACTGCTCACGGGTCTTATCATAAAGCATGGAGGCACTCTGATGTTTCTCCTGTTCCTGCTTCAGCAAAAATCTACAGCATGAAGAGACAGAGAAGACTGGTTGAATGCATATACTGCCGATGGTAACAAATATAGTTCATCCATTTTCCTTTAATCAGATTTGTATTCATACAGGAAAATAATGCACTAAATCTACACTAATTGATGGCCAATCCAGAGTAAATTCCAGACATCATTTATTACAGACCAGATTCTGACTCACTTGAGGTTATTGACGTCTGTCTCTAACTCTAAACGTAGGTGCTCCAGGCTGGACCTGCTCTCTCTGGTCTCTTCTAGCAAGACCCTAAGATCGGTCCGCTCCTGCTCCAGTTGAGAGACTTTGTCGACGAGTCTGCTGTGTCTGTCACGTTCCCTCTGGATAGTGTGCTCATACTCACGGAACATGTTCTGCAACTTCACCATGCTCACAGAATCTACATGGTTTTAAAGCATAGGTGGTTAACAGAATTTAGAATCTAGCCATTTTGTACAAACATGAAAATGGTGCAGTTTCACTGCACAATATATTGTCTGCTAATCATATCATGATTTCGATCTCTGTAACACTGATATCACAGAAGACTGCAACGTGCAAATGAGCCTCTAACCAATCACAATGTTTCTGACAGGGTGACCAATTACAGCTCCAGGTGTGTTACTGGGTGTTCTGATGAAGCTCTTCATTAATTATTTTAATCTTTAACCGTTAGAGGTGTTGGCAAATCAGTGCATAGACGAACAGGGTGAAACTACTGTAGCCAGAATATGGATATACTTTTAAATGTGTTAGTTTTTTTAGATAACACATAATGTCTTTTAAAGTAGTCACTGTAAAAGTAAACATAGCTTCTTCAAATAAACAAATAGTCTTCATAAGAATGCAAGGTCTAATTGCAGAAAACTTTATTGATTCTTGGTTGAAATACTTTGCTACAGAGGTAGTTGAGTAAATCTCACCTATAGAGCTGCTGTCAAGCTGGTTGATAAGCAGAGAGGCATGGCGGTACCCCGACGTAGCAGAGTCCAGTTCTTCAGTTGCTGTGTCTGAAGACTGAGTAAGGTCTTCAAAATCATCTGCCACCTCCAACTCTACGCCACTCTGCAGAAGACAAAGATGAAATTTTAATTAATTCATTTATATTTAAATAGTAGCATGTGTAGGTATATTTAATTCCTCACTTTCATAATTAGTGCATTGAGTCCATAACATGAATTCAATCCCTCACACACATACGTTACATATTCGTTTCACATTATGTACCAAATAAAGTCATGGTAAGTCACAGTGACATAAATAATTCACAGTGCATCCGGAGAGTATTCACAGCGCTTCACTTTTTCCATGATATCTTATGTTCCATCCTTATTTCTAAACAGATTAAATTAATCTTAACCTAAAAATTCTACACACAATACCCCATAATGACAAAGTGAAAAAAGTTTGTTTGAAACTTTTGCAAATGTCTATATAAAATAAACAAAAATAAAACATTTACATATGTATTCTCAGCATTTGCTCAATACTTTGTCAAAGCACCTTTGGCAGCAATTACAGCCTCAAGTCTTTTTGAATATGATGCTACAAGCTTGGCACACCTATTTTTGGGCAGTTTTCCCCATTCTTCTTTGCAGAACCTCTCAAGCTCAATCAGGTCAGATTTCAGATGTTCAACTCAGAGAGCGCTCTGAAGCAGGTTATCATCAAGAATGTCTCTGTACATTGCTGCATTCATTTTTCCCCTCGACCCTGACTAGTCTCCCAGTTCCTGCTGCTGAAAAACATCCCCATTGCATGATGCTGCCACCTCCATGCTTCACTGTAGGGATGGTATTAGCCAGGTGATGACCAGTGCCTGGTTTTCTCCAGATATAATGCTTGGCATTCAGGCCAAAGAGTTCAATCTTTCTTTCATCAGACCAGAGAATTTTATTTCTCATGGTCTGAGAGTCTTTCGGTGCCATTTGGCAAATTCCAGGCAGGCTGTCATGTGCCTTTTACTGAGGAGTGGCAGAAATGGTTGTCCCTCTGTAAGGTTCTCCTCTCTCCACAGAGCAATGCTGGAGCTCTGTCAGAGTGACCATCAGGTTCTTGATCACCTCCCTGACTAAGGCCCTACTAACCCGATCGCTCAGAGTGGATGGGTGGCCAGCTCTAGGAAGAGTCTTGGTGGTTCAAAACTTCTTCCATTTACGTATGATGGAGGCCACTGTGCTCACTGGGCTCTTCAATGCTGCAGCAGTTTTTCTGTAGCCTTCCCCAGATCTGTGCCTCAATACAATCCTATGGGACCTTTCATAGAAAGGTGTGTGCCTTTCCAAATCATGACCAAATCAACTGAATTTACTACAGATAGACAGCAGTCAAGTTGTAGAAACCTGTGAAGAGTGATCAGTGGAAACAGGATGCACCTGAGCTCACTTTTGAGGGCGATGGCAAATGCTGTTTTTTTTGTTTTTTTAATAAATTTGCAAACGTTTCAAACTATTTTCTTTTCACTTTGTCATCATGGGGTATTGTGTGAGGAATTTTGAAGTAAAAGATGAATTTAATCTATTTGGGAATAAGGCTGTAACATAGGATAAGTGGAGTGCTGTAAATACTTTCCAGATGCATTGTATAAGCCTGAATTTTAAGGGATGAAAATATGTAAGGCACTTTACAAACAACACTGCAAATATCATTTTACTTAACTTCACACAGTGTCATGTGTCACCAGCTTACCTTCTCAGGCTTATGTCTTGAGGAAGGATACCTAGTCATAATAAAAGATAAAACAATACTTTTTAGTTTGCTATGCTCATATCTGCTCTTTGTGGATAACACTGGGAAACACGGACAACCTTGGTGGCACAGTCTACAAATGCTTGATGGTACAATGCAGTATCTGTTCCATACATCTCTCTGTACCACAAATTTATGTAGCATCCAAAACAGCTACACTATAGTACTACATGACATTTTAGCGCACAGTTAAAAGGCCAAGTTATGTAAAAATGCATTAATAGTGTGAAAACGGTAGCATACTGCATATGTACCTTCCTTCATCTTCTGACACCTCACTTAAAGAACTATCGTCAAACACAGACAGGGGGTCTCCATTATGGTGGTTCACAGGATAGGGAGGTCTAGCGGGTATAGAATGCTGTTGAGCAGGGACAAGTAGCAGGTTCCCCTGGCTACCAATAGTCCTCCTCTGTTCATCTTCATCTTCTGGGGTCCTCCTGTTAGTGCTGGGGGATCACAGACCTCATCATTTATCAGGAGGATGTAATGCTTTTTCAACAGCCGGTAACCACCAGCCTTCAGTCAAGGATATGCTAACATAACATTAGGGTGGGTGTTTCTGATGAAGTCACAGACCACAAAACAAGACAGAGAGTGTGTGTACATACAATTTGGGGGTACAAAATGCATGCATGGCATATTTCAAATCAGATTTTCAATAATATTGTAGTCTGGAGACAGATAATATAATAAGCTTTAGTTTCTAGTGGTTCAAATAATTCCATGCATGTTTGGAATCTTTGTCTTTGGAATAGTAGCCTTTTCTTCGTCAGTTACTTCAATGACTGTGGGACACTTTCTTCCAGCATTTGCTTTATTTGTTCTTAATAGTTTATATGAAGTTAATTCCCTGTTCCACAGTAAAAATGTTATGACTAGGATATGGATTTGACTAGGGTTTTGACACCATCACTGGTTCTTTGAAACTTTATGCTGTGGCTCATAGCACATTTATTTTAGGGTTTTTTGTCAGCAAATACATATTACTCATGCATTAAAAATAGAAAAATGTGTCATATTTACATTTTGGCCATGGAGAACAAAACATGCAATTTAACCAAAGATATGCAAAGTTTTAAATACAACTGTAGATCTGCCTGTCACAGTCTCTTCTGTATTTTCTTAAAACAATTCCTTTGAGACACTCCAAAGATCCAATTCCAAACTGAATTGTTGAACTTTAAAATTTCACAATGCAATCAATTGTTTCCTAAAGAACTGTACATAAATGAGGTCAAAGAGCTCTAATTCAACTGATTTTTAGTTTTAAAAAATTAAAATGCCATTATCCATTCCTGGATCTGTTCATTCTTCCATAATAATTTTCTTTGTTAAAGTGTTTTATCTAAATGTAATTATTTTTCTATTAACTCTTTTTCTAGATGTGTGGGCCTACCTCATAATTCAGTCGTCCTGACATCAGACAAGGTAAGAGCACAAATGACCAAATCTACCTATAGCCTGAATTTCAAATTTGGAACAGTAGCAGGGTTAAATACCTCTGAGGCCTCAATCCAAAAGTCTTAAATAACCTCTGTACTTCCACAGTTCAAAAAGGGCTGAATAAACAAGAGTATCTCCTCATAGTAGTTGAAATAAGACATTCTTCTTTGTCATTCAAAATACATTTCAGCCTGAAAATTGTTCACATGTGATTATATTACTGTATTGGCTTTTTAGATTCAAAAGATTTATTCAAATCTAATAGACCACACTGAGATTACTGTTAAGAACCTGACCCTTTCATCGCTAGTGGTGTTTGACTAGCCTTGTTTATGCATCACATCATTTGGCAAAAAATAAATTATGGATTAAGTCAAAATTCTTGGGGCAATAAAGACCTGAAAAAACATCACCTCCAAATGACCACCTTATGAATCTTACCTTCTTGGGCTTCTTGTCTGGCAACTTGGTGAGACACTATCTCGTTTCTCAAACCCATCACGCTTCTCATAAGATCCACTGTCGTACAGTTCGGGTTTTGGTTTACCAGGGTTGGTAACTGCTTTCTTCTTGCCTCCTTGTTCAACTTCAGTTTGTTTACTGGATCCACCAGTGTCCCACAAAGCAGTGCTTTTAGGCTTCTCTCTCATGTCATCAGCCTTTGCCACACCACTCTAATTACAGGAGAAACGGTCATTGCTGACATCACGAAACCTCAATATTTGCACATAATAGACATGCCATCCATTATATGTGGATGAGTTTGGTTGTTTAAATAGATTTCTAAGGGTTTAATCTGAAGTAAAGGCATGCAAAATTACTGCAGAAATGCATGAAGCACACACATTAACACAATGAAAATGAAACAGTTTACACCACAGCTGTCTTCTTTTTAAAATATAAAAAGAAGCCCTAATTAAGAAAATTATTTCAAACCAACAAACAAACCAAGCAATACCAACAAGGCTGAATTCAAATACAGACATGAAATATGTACTACTTCAAAAAGATCAGAGGTGTTCTTCAAGCAGTTGAGGGAAATGACGAGTGACACACGACAGCCGAAGTGTGAGGAGAGGCCTGAAAGACAGGCTAAGGTGTGCCTTTTGATAACCTGACACCAGGGCAAAAATAAGGCTGTTAATTTTTAATCACTCAACAGGCTGAACTCAGTTGGAGAATAAGATAAGTGTAGTTCTGGACCCTCTAATTTATTAAAGGGGTAAACAGCCTTAGGCTTCAACGAGTCGCAAGGTAATTCCTATCACTGGAATAATGTTTGGCACAAAGCCACAGCCCACGCATTACATTTTGAGGGTCCTTTGTAGCTTCACAATCTTCTCTTTGTTACAGGTGCTGCGAGTTCACAGACAGAGTGCCTGACAATATTGTTAATACTGTGATATATTTGGACTGTAACTGTCATAGTTAGAATTCTTACAAGCTAAGGAATCACGTGTGATTTGACAGAGTGGGTTGAGACTGAAATGCAATATTCATGATTAATCACAAACAATTATTATTACGAACTGCAGTAACAGTCAGTCTGACACACACAAGTGACAGTTTAAGCATATGAAACACAGTGGAAAACAGATGGTTGACACATGATAAGGCAAGACTAAAACACTGAAGTTAGATGGTCCTTCAGCTGCAATAGTAGTTTGGAACAAGAGAAAGACAACAAATGAAGAATCTCACACGCTATGAATGAATGAAACATGAGGAGAGAGAGACAAAAAATATGATGCAACATAATTTCTACAGTTGCATTTTCCTTTGCTTAATCCATGCATGCAGCTCTCCATGCCCTACCTCAGCCATGCACCTCTGTAGGTCTTCCTCAACCTCTTCGTCTGAGTTGGCAGACTTTGAAGGAGGGATCCCCAGGTCACCAACAAAAAGCATTCCCCCGGCCTCATCAGAGGATTCTTGGTTTGGTAATTCATCACACACCTTGGCCAAGTCAGAATTTTCTTTATATTCAATGGCATTAGAAGGAGGATTTACATTCAAGCCAGACCCTTCATCAGAATTTTTTGCTTCCTTGATGAGCTCTGGAGAAGTTTGCTGGGTGTCTCGGGCTTTGATGGGGTCATCAAGGGGAAGATCTACCTCACTGTCCTCATCACTAGCAGTGTGGTAGGGTGCCTCTTTAGGTTCCCCAGAGAAGGAATCCTCCAGTCCAGACTCCCTCTGCTCAGGAATAGGCAGTAACTTAGTCCTGGCCAGAGGAGCAGGGGTCACTATTGGCTCTTCCTCATCATCACTAGAGTCCTGTTCAGATGCACCCTCAGGATCTTCTGTCCCTGCCTTCATTTCTTTGATTCTTTCTTCTTGCTTTTTCCCTCCTTGCATCTCTACACCACCGGCAGACTCACACAATTCATTCCATTCTATTTCTCCAAATCTTTCTTTTAGCTCAGCAGTCACATTCTTGTATTGGGATTTGGTCTCCTTTTTTTCACTCTCCACCCAGATTTTCTCATAACGTTCCTCCCAGGTGGTCTTACTGAAATCTTCACTTTCTATATCTTCTTGCTGTTCCTTTTCAAGCTCAGAAGAATGAGAATCAGGACCTAGGTGATATGGACTATTTACATCTAACTCGGGCGCATCTAATGTCTCTCTCTCCTTTGATTGCATGAGTGAACAAAAAATACAATTAATACTGAAAATGCAAACAACATAAACCAAGCACTGACTATTAATATAGGACCAAAGACACTATAACAGGAACATAGCCACAATGCACTGTACTGGACACATTTACCGAAGATGGTTTTAAAGGGGACCTATTATGCAAATCTCACTTTTGTAAAAAAACAAGTTATAATAGGTCTATGGGCTTTACAAAACATGTTCGTGAAGTTCTTTGCACAAAATCACTCTCACA
>JBBIGA010000126.1:12317072-12377775 GCA_037576975.1 Alestes dentex
AGACACCGACTGAAACACACAAGCGAAGAGGTGAATGACTTTGGTTTAATATTATTCTGTAAAATTTTCAACAATTAACTGGAAAGAAACATCTGGAAAAGTGATACATGCTTGAAGGAGAGAGAGAACAGGATGGAGGGGGCTCAAACGAAGCTGTTTGAGAAGCTGATGTTCCAGCTGGAGATGAGAAAGAAACAACTGGATGATCTGAGGAAGAAACTGATGGAGGTGGACAGGCAACGAAAGGAGGAGGAGAAAAAGACAGGAGAAGAGCAACTGGTCAGAGAGAGCAAGGCCAAAATTAAAGCTCTGGAGAGGAGAGTGGATCATCTGAGTGAGAAACTGACGAAGGAGTCATGGTTGAGAGAGAACAGCCATGCTAATCCTGGAGGAAACATGGTGAAGAACGCATGGGAAGATGAAAAGGACGAGTTCTTGGCTCAAATAAAGAAGCAGATCTCTGAAGGACTGCAAGAGATAGAGAATAGGATGCAGGAGGCTCAAATGAAGCTCTCTGAGAAGCTGATGTGTCAGCTGGATGATCTGCATAAGAAACTGATGGAGGTGGACAGGCGACCAAAAGAGGAGGAGAGAAAGACAGAGAAAGACATGAGAGAGAGTGAGGCCAGAGCTCTGGAGGAGGAGAAACGGAGGGAAATAGTGGATGGAAGGTTAAGAGAGGAGAACAGAAAACTGTTAGACCTGGTGGCAAAACGGAGAGAAGAGGAGAAACGGTTAGAAGAGTTGGTGAAACTCAGAGCAGAACAGACACAAAAAGAGGAAGAACTGGTGAAAGCCATGAAGAAAATTAAAGAAACTGAGAAGAGCCGAAGGGAGGAGGAGCTCTGGGAGGAGGAGAAACGGAGGGAAATAGTGGATAGAAGGTTAAGAGAGGAGGATATAAAACTGTTAGATCTGGTGGCGAAAAAGAGAGAAGCAGAGAAACGGTTAGAAGAGTTGGTGAAACTCAGAGCAGAACAGAAACAAAAAGAGGAAGAACTAGTGAAAGCCATGAAGAACGAGGAAAGAAGGCTGGATCTAGGAAAAATGAAAGAGCAGTATGACCAGATGAAAGAAACTGAGAAGAGCCGAAGGGAGGATGAGAGAGTAGATGAGCAAAAGAGAAAGGAGGAAAGAAAGAGAGAAGAGGAGAGGCAGATGCTGCAGGAGGAGAGGGAGAGAGTGGAGGAGCAAAAGAGAGAGAGGAGGAAAGAAAGAGAGAAGAGGAGAGGGAGATGCTGCAGGAGGAGAGGGAGAGAGTGGAGGAGCAAGAGAGAGAGGAGGAAAGAAAGAGAGAAGAGGAGAAGGAGATGCTGCAGGAGGAGAGGGAGAGAGCGGAGGAGGCATGGCGTCAACCGAGAGAAGACAAGAGACAGATGGAGGCAGAGAAACAGAGTGATGGAGGAGTGCAAGAGAGAGACCCAAGCACTCAATGGATTGAGAGAAGAGAGAGAGAAGGACGAGCAGAGGGTGGTGGAGGACAGGAGGCTTCTGGAGAAGGAGCAGGAGAAGTTGAGGGAGGAGGAGAGCAACATGGAGGTGGAGAGAATGCAGGAGGCATGGAGGCACCTGGAGCACGAGAAGGATGAGATGGAGACTCAAATAGTTCATTTGGAGGAGGAGTGGATGCTTGTGAAAGAGGAACACAGGTACCTGGAGCACAAGGGGAATGTGACAGAGAATGAAAAAGATCATTTGGAGGAGTGGAAGAGAATAGAGGAGGAAAGACAGAGGAGGAAAGAGAAAGTGTTTTTTTTATTAGTTTTTGGTATTTTTGTTGCACGCTAGCCTTAACCACCGCCCAATGATGAACTTTTCTTTTTCATTTTATTTAAATTAAAATGTACAAATAAAATATTATCTGATGTTCTTGGTATTTTTGAACACTGATGGCTTGAAATGAGAAATTACCCATTTCTGAAAAAGACAAAAAGTCTACTGGCCACAAAAGCACTCGCATGTTTCTTCACTTTTTATCTCAGAATCTGGACCACGTCGTTTTCTACAGAGAAGTCTGGAATGTCGTTAAATAGATCTGACCTGGGGCTAAATACATTTTTAATAGACCCTGCAGGAGAGATCCCCACACACCTCTCACACTATAACACACTTAAGTAAGTAAAGCTTTATTGTTATCTCAGCCACACAGTGAGACAAAATATCGTCCTCCTGGACCATCGGTGCAACATAGAACACAACAGGACAGCAGCACTCAGACAGATCAACAGTGAGGGTAAAAAGGGGGGATTATAAGTTAATCTATATATTTATAAATATATCTAAGTTCACAAATACTTCACTTAAAAATAAAATACTATAAGGGTACACATTAGGGAGCCAATTACAATACACTACTGTATACAGAACTGTAGTGGAGATATAAACATTCTTATATATATATTTACACATAGCCTACATATCTATACATATTTATATATCTATACATATATGTGTACACACACACACACACACACACACACAGATACATTACTATCAATACATATGTACACTATTATAGTTTTACAACAATTAAGTATAAATTAGTAGATGAAAACTAAGTGAAGTGTCAAAAAACAATTACAATTACATAGTCAGTTATAATTATTATGGTATGATTTTCCATATATTAATAAAAATATATAATTATAGCCACACTACAGTGTTGTATACAGTAGAGTTGTGAAAACACTAAAGACAACAACTGAGAAGAGACAGTGCAAATGTCCTGAAGAGAGTAGTGTAGGAATAAATAAAAACAGTGAAAAAGTACCGAAGAGTACCTTAAATGTAAACAGAAAAATGTAAACTGTTACCAAATTACCGTGCAAATGTAGCAGTTGTTTAAGTATTGCAGTGTGAGGGCAGTGTTCAAGTAGGTATATAAAAAAAAAAAAAGTAATATGTAAATGCATGACAAAAAATACAAACATTGAATTGTATACACATGGAATGAAGAAATCATTTCTGAAAACATTTCACTCGTCCCTTTCTCTCTCACACACTGTGCTTACTGTGTTGTCACTATAGTGGCTCGGTATTAAATATATACAGGACTGGATCTAAAAGCCTTACACAGCTTTTTCCATGTGTTGCCACTCTGTAATTTAAGAGTGTCCAGTCTTGTTTTTTGCTGCAGCCTTAGTTTGTGGAAGACAAACACAACTTAAGAGCATAAAATGATGGTTGTCAAATTCAAGGTTCAGCATCTGTTAGCAAACTAGCACGGCACACAGCACAGGACAGCTTTCTCAAAATGTGCCGAATGACAAACCCTGGTAATGCTGAACAATCGTTTTGATTATATTTGGCCATTATAAAATCACGTATTATAGTGCTTATGTTCAGCCTAAACGTTGTTTGGAGGCTGTCTTGAACATGCTTAGCTTTGCTGGCTTAGCTAAGGTTAAGATTTATAAACTGAGGTGGACTTCTTAAAGGGGGCCTATTATGCAAAACTCACTTTTTTAAAAAAGCAAGTTATAATAGGTCTATGGGCTTTACAAAATATGTTCGCGAAGTTCTTTGCACAAAATCACTCTCACATAAAGAGATATCACCAACTTTATTCTTCACAGTTTCGGTCCTTTTCAAAATGAATCGGTTCAGGCTCTGTCCCTTTTATGCAAATACTGTAAGATGTTGCTGGCCACGCCCCACCCATCCTACGCTAACGCTGTGCATTTAACTTCTGGATTTTACATTAGAATCCATGTCCTTAACACCAGTGAAATGTTTCTTTCTTTCTTTCTTTCTTTCCTTCCATCCCTTCAATCTGTGACTGTGGTCCTAGCCTGTATGGTAACCAGGCTGAAGGAAGGAAGGGAGGGAGAAAGAGTGAGAGATACACTAGGTGGATAAAAGTATTGGGACACTTAGCACACGTGGAAAAGGCAGAAAACAGCCGGTATCCAGCCCGGCATGTTCGACCCCGAGTCGGACCCAGAGCGAGACGAACACACTTCATGTGTGCCAGTATTGCGCTCGGCTTATCGGTGCTCGCAAAACTAGCAGACGTAATGGCGGATCTGGTGTTGGGGCGCAGCGGAGCGTGTCTTACCGTATACGGGAACAAAACACGCATTTACGCCGTGATTGATGTATTTTCACGCCAATTTCTTTGCCTTAACCAATAGCGGAGGTTGTTTTATTGTGTTTTGAGCGAGTTTTTGCCACTGCAGCTGCACGGCTGAATTCAGCATACATAAAGCTGCAAAGACCCAAGATGGCCGCTGAAAGGCGTGACAAGCAACAGGCTAGTGGGTGGGGTCTCGACAGATGAGGGGCGGTTCTATGCAAATTGGCCCCACCTGACGTCACATGGGGGCCCCCTGTCCAAACGGCTCGTTTTGAATGGGACTGAAACTGTGAAGAATAAAGCTGGTGATATCTCTTTATGTGAGAGTGATTTTGTGCAAAGAACTTCATGAACATGTTTTGTAAAGTCCATAGACCTGTTATAACTAAAGTAAGTTTTGCATAATAGGTCCCCTTTAAAGCCACGGTCATTTACACATTGAAATTTAAAGAACTGGTTGTCAAAAACAACCACAACACCAGCAAGAATACACTCAAAATAAAAAGGGAAATGACCCAATAACGGACATGTGGAACAATATGGTTTGTGATAAGTTACCAAGGTTTTTTTTTTTTTAAGTTTGAGGCATCAACTGAAATTGCGTGCAAAAGATTCTGATCTTTACACACCTGGTCTGGGTCTCCACTGGCTTCAGAGTTGCTATCACCTGCTCCATCTTCTGGTGGCATCACTGAAACATCAGAGGAAGAAATGGAAAACATGACATTGTTTATCCTGAGGAGTGTTACAAAAGCTTGTATCAGATTTATAAATTGACCTGCTCACCTGCTTCAGTCTCTGCAATTTCTGGCAGTGGAGTTGTCATTTTTGTAGGACTTGTTGTGTTGTCTGTGTCCCAGTCTGATTCTGAAAAAATATGTTGGGATGATACATAATCCCATCATTTAGTAACATTCAGATATCAATTAGCACAATATGTCCCAATCACCAAAATGCCAGAGCTTACCTTCATCACTCTCTGGTTTCTGAGATGAATTCTTCCGGCTGCGTGGTTGAGGTTGTGGTTGGGACTGTACACCAGTGCGAGATGTGAGGGACCGTGGACTTGGCAGTGGAGGAGTAGCAGTAGGAGACTGCCTCTTTCTTCCTGACCTGTCGGTTTCCGGTGCCTCTGGGCTAGAGGTATCCAGCTCTTGCTCCTGGACGACAGGAAGAGCCACCGGGATTTCACCTGTGAAATCTTCCTCAAGTTTGTAGATTGGGATGTTCTTACTGGCCTTACTGGTAGTACTTGCTGAATCCCAGTCTGAGGCATCTGTATTAAGAAATACATTTTGAGTATATACCATCTACTTATGATCACAGTCTTACCACTATAAGCAAGTGTCATGCCGGGGGAAAACACATTGGGTAGTTTTTAATGTAAAAGTTAATGGAAAACATTTTATTAATGGCATTCCAACTGAACATATCAACAGGTTAACTTCACAATTCGAAGTAAAAAAATTACCTTCAAGATCATCAACATCCCCTAAACCAAGTTCCTCCATCAAGTCTAAAAACAGGGAAGTCACATTGAAAATAATGTTAGGCAAAAGTAAAAAATATGAAATTGGAACTGCTTAAAGATGTAAAGCACTGTCCTTAGCATCAATACCTGTCTTTTTTTCAATGTGTTTGGAATCCATTAACTTACTCAACACTGATACTGGCTCTCTGTGAATAATTTGTTGCTGAACAAAGAAAGAACAATTAATTTTTGTGACTCAGATTTACTAAATTAAGATGTCATGCAAACGTAGTAATCTCAATGCAGTTTTACCGGCCTTTCTGACATTTCCTCTTCATTATCCTCCTCCTCCTCCTCCTCATCATTATCATTATCATTATCATTATCTTCCTCCTCCTTCTCCACCACCTCATCCTGACTGGTTCCTAAAACTGCAGAGGGAGAGGAAGTAGAAACTGTTTGATACATGTGAAGAATAAAGAAACTGTACAAGATCAGACAAAAAAATCCACATGGAAATACAGTGCACAAGCCTGTAATTCTTGCAGGTTTGCAAGCATGCAGCATGCAAAGTTGGAGATTTCTTTTATGCACATAAGCTCATATCCAATGTGCAGGGTGAGCACTAAGGGTAGATTAGTAATTTCAACCACATTAATATATACTGTTCTGGCATTACAGGGCATATTAATAAAAGTAATTCACTTTAAACGCAGTGCATGGTCAGTTAGCTACCATAGTCTACGTTACATATTTTAGACCTAAAGATACCTATAATTTAAATGCCCTCAGGACTGAGGAGCTGTGCTGCTGATCGGTGCGTTATAAGTATAAATTCTAATTATAAATCCAAAATGAAACAGGTCACATAGACTGATGTGTTCAACATAAATAATGGCGATACATACACCAACCAGGCATAACATTAAAACCTCCAGCGTAATATTATGTAGGTCCCCCTTGTGCCACCAAAACTGCTCTGACCTGTCAAGGCTTAGACAACACAAGACCTTGGAAGGTGTGCTGCGGTACCTGGCACTAAGATGTTAGCAGCAGATCCTTTAAGTCCTGCAAGTTGCGAAATAGGGCTGCAATAGATCAGACAGGTCTGTCCAGCACTTCAAATTGGATTGAGATCTGGGGATATGGAGGCCCAGTCAAGACCATGAATGACAGGTTCCAAAGTTTCCTGGGAGAACTTTGCCTGGAGGCAAAACGGGACCTGATATTTCAAGGATGTTCTGACCCAGTTGCCACTATCACAATCAGACCCTTGTCAATGCCTTACGCTTGCCCATTTTCCAGCATCCAACACATGAACTCCAAGAACGGAGTTCACTTGCTGCCTAATATATATCACCCCTTGACAGGTGACACTGTAATGAGATAACCAATGTTATTCACTTTAGGCCTTGTCCAGACGGACGTTTGAATCTTGGATAAATGAACGTGCTCTGAATGCCGTAGGTGTTTTTGTAGCGTTTTGTATCTGCACTGGCGTTTGTCTGATGCTTTTTAACGCCAGCCTGCAGCCCAAGATGTAGTTACATGTATTCACCTGTGGGGGCAGTCATTATTCTCTCCAGATTGTTTACGTGTTGGGGTTTGTAGTTTTACATTTTCCTTCAAAATTTGATTTGTCGCGGTTCCCAGAACAACTGAATCATGGGACATATTTAGTCTTCCAGAACGTCAACCGAACGCCATGTAAACGCAGTACCAGCGTTTGTCAGGATTTTGGCAGAAATGGACATCAATAAAACACTGCATGCAGGTGAGTGTGGACTGAGCGCCGACCGTTTTTCTGCTCATTAGAGCGAATCACAGCGTCCACACGGGCGTTCAGCCCTGGCGCTCGGTCGGCTGCACGTTCGAGTGGCGTCAAAAAACGTTGCATGCAAAATTTTCTTGCCGTCAGTTTCTGCCGAGATCCTGATAAACGCAAAGAAGAACGCCAGTACTGCGTTTACATGGCATTCAGTTAACGTTCTGGAGGACCGAATATGTCCCATGATTCCAGTGTTCTACATTGTAAGGATCCATGTTTACAATGTAGAACTACAAATCAAGATGTCCCACATGTAAACAATCTGGACTGAAGAATTACTGCCCCACAAGTAAATACACAAAACTACACATCGGGCTGCAGGCTGGCGTTAAACAGCGTCAGACGAACGCCAATGTAACGCCTCACTGAAGTCAATCAAGCGCAGCAAAAACGTGTATGGCATTCAGAGCCCGTTAATTTATCCAAGATTCAGACGTCCGAGTGAACGAGGCCTTAATGTTGTGGCTGGTTGGTGTACGAAGACACAAGAAAACCGTTACAGACTGACACTTATAACTGACATGCGAAAGTAATGTAATATGATGTCATGAGGTAGGAGTAGAGGGTTATGGGTCATAATTCGCCCTGGAGGAGAAAAGGAGATCGTGCAGCAATTTAATTGGCATACCCACTGCCTTCTGGCCTCCAGGCCAACCAACACTTCTGAAAACACTATTGTGCTTTGATCCTCTTAAGAAAGATGGAATGTAAAGCAGGGCTAAAAAGGAATTAAATTAAAAATGACTATATAACAAAACAACAGTGTCTGTTCAACTGTTTGTGTCAATATCTAACAGACAATGGCAGAAATTTATACCACTTAATTTACAGTTACAATGTCTCCATATGAAGTGCTACCTATTATAGTTGTTAACTAGAAATGTTAACATGTCACTCCCCACAGTGAACTGTTTAAATGTCATCTGCTGATACAAAGCAGAAGCAATGAACATCAGAAATGCATTTCCAGCTTTTCATGCATGAAATGAGAGCAGAGACGGCTTACTGATGCAAATTCCATGTTTTTAATTCAGTTTTAAACTGCCATTCAGTTTTAAACTGCCAAAAAGTATTAAGCATGGAATAGGGTAACAGAAAGTGCCTGTAGCTTGCATACCTTCTCTGCTTTCCTCACAAATACTGGCCATAGCTTGGTTTGATTTTGTATATGAGTTTGTCCCATCTTGCTGCTTTTTCCTGGGACTATCGGAGCCAGACTGAAAGAAGATCGTGAATCAGGTTAAAACCAGGAGCAAAGGTCTGTCTAAATCATCTAAACGGAATACACGATGATCACTGCAATTACTGTGATGTATTTCATTTTAACTAGCTTTTACATATTATAGGCCAAATGGACGCTAAATATCTTTTGAGCAGCTCAGCTGATGAAGGTCCTAGGACTAACCTCTGAGTCCCATGGGGAATCCTCCTCCTCGTCCTCCTTTTCCATACCCAACTCCGACATAAAATCTGAAAGGCAATTATTAAAATAAAAGTTACAAAATACACTGCCTGGCCAAAAAAAGAGTCACTGCCTGGATTTAACTAAGCAAATAGGTAAGAGCCTCCCATTGGATGATTACTCCATGAATGAATATGTTTCAGCTGGCAACAAGTTATTTAATCCTAACTGATGCAGAGAGTCACTTCTCATTTCTTAAACAACCATGTCGGGAGACACATCTTGTGCTCGTGGAAAAGATGTTAATCTGTTTCAAAAGGGTCAAATTATTGGCATGCATCAAGCAAAGGAAACACCTAAGGATATTGCTGAAACTACTAAAATTGGGTTAAGAACTGGCCAACATATTACTAAAAACTGGAAGGATAGTGGGGAACCATCATCTTCGAGGAAGAAATGTGGTCGAAAAAATCAAATCCTGAATGATCATGATCGGCTGACACTTAAACATTTGGTGAAATCAAATAATAGAAAAACAGTAGAACTCACATCTAGGTTTAATAGTGAAAGTAAGAGCATTTCCAATGCGTAGGGAAATCAAGGGTTTGGGACTAAACTGCTGTGTAGCCTTAAGAAAACCAGTGAGGCTAATCGAAAATAAATAGGGAGCATAAAGATTGGACTCTGGAGCAATGGAAGAAGGTCATGTGGTCTGAGAGGCGGAGGAAGTGATGCACCCATATTGCCTAGTGCTGAAAGTACAAGCCTGTGGTGGCAGTGCCATGATCTGGGGTTGCTTTACTTGGCCAGGTCCCGGTTCATCAACGTTATGTGCCCAAAGAATGAGGTCAGCTGGCTACCTCAATATACTGAATGACCAGGTTATTGCATCAGTGGATTTCTTTTTCCCTGATGGCACGGGCATATTCCAAGATGACAACGCCAGGATTCATCAGGCTCAAACTGTGAAAGAGTGCTTTAGGGAACATGAGGCATCATTTTCACACATGGAATGGCCACCACAGAGTCCAGACCTTATCCCCAACGAGAATCTTTGGGATGTGCTGGAAAAGACTTTGCGAAGCAATTCAACTTTTCCATCATCACTAGAAGATCTTGGCAAAAAATTAATTAAACTCTGGACGGAAATAAATGTTGTCACATTGCAGAAGCTTATCAAAACAATGCCACAGCTTATGCGTGCTGTGTTAAAGGCGGTCCAACGAAATATTAGAGCGTGTGACTTTTTTTTGGGCCAGGCAGTGTATATTAAAAGCAAATATCTTTCCAAAAATTGTGAAAATTTACATACCACGTTGCTTATCCTGAGATTCAGGTTTTTGAGGATGAGTAACACCTTCTTCATGTTCAGACTCATCTGAACAATCAGTTTTTGATTTGTCATATTCCTCTTCTACATCATCCTCTTCATATTCACCTTCTGACAACTGTTTCTCCTGCTTTCAGAAAGTTATAAAAGTAATATTCATATTATATTCAATCATATAATACTATTAATATTATAGTCAAATTATATTCAAATTGTTGAACAGACCGTAAAATTAGATGTAAAAAACATATAAAAAATATGAAATGATGAGATGAAGTACTTTCTGGATTATAGTAAAAGGTGATCATGAAAGTCAAAGAAGGGAGTAAAAGAACAGGTTTTCTTCTTTTATAGCAAAAAACTGATCACATGCAAGCCCACTCTTTGATACTACACGTTTTCAAAAGCTTTGCATCTGCTTTATCTTTTCCTACATTAAGTCGCAACAACTGCAACATTCACAACCATGCAACTACACCTACCATTCCACAGTCTACAACTACTTTCCCAAGTACCTGCAGGGATGCTTGCTCTAAAATAGTTTGATGCCTGACAGAATCAACAAGGAGCATCTTTAAGTTCTCAGGTTTCTTCTCTTCAGCATCCTCCTCAGAATGGGAATCCAAATCAACATCATCAATGGCTGTGTGAGGAATTTCTTCATAACATGTCATTTGGCTTTCCTTTAGAATGTGTATGCCATCTTCACCCTCTTTACCATCATCTTTATTATCAAAAGAGCTTGGGTTTGGGTTGAGATGTGCCATGTCAAGAAATCGGTCAATAACTGTTATCTGGGAATCTTGGTCATTGTCCTCTGATGGACAATGTATGACCTTTGAAGGCGATGGGCTGTGCAGAAACAGAACAGAATGCACTGGTGAACCCGTGGAGTCTGATAGTTTACATTCAGGAAAGGATTCTTCCATTTTCATGTGAGTGTCCATTTGACCTTCAGTTCGGATGTTACCACTTTTAAGTATAACATCATTATCTTCCACCAGGGAATCATCTTGTGAGTCTTCAGAGTTAACACCAATTTCTGTAACTTTGACAGTCCCACTTGCAAAGTCATACTGCATTTGCTGAATCTCGCTGTCAGAATCCTGACTCTTGTCATTCTCTTTGTCACTCGCATTTTTATGATGATCTAAATCATCACTTTGGTCATCACATCCAACAATCATTGACACTGGCATATTCTCACCATCATTCTGATGCTCCACTGTCCAGTTTTCTGATCCAATACTTGCCTCTACTGGGGAACTGTGTTTGCTTGTGTCTGGTTTCATATTTGATGTTTCACCTTCCACTTCCACTAAATCTTCTTTTTCTGAGCCAGATCCCCAGGAGTCTTCAGAGCTTTCAGGTTCTTTTTGTTTCAGTAGTGTCATTAGTAATTTTGATGGTTTTGGGGCATCAACATTTTCTTCTTGTTCATCATCATTGTCATCGCAGGTGTCATTTGTGTCAGTGGTGACATGTTCTTCATCAACTGTTCCACCAGGTTGTTTAGATACTGTCTCAGCTCTCTGACTTTGTGGGGATGTAACATTTGGCTCCTCAAAAACTGGGGTATCTGTCTCAAAATGTGTGTCATCTTCAGCACCGCTTTTCACAACTTCCAAGAGTTCTTCATCCTCTTCATCATCCCACTCCTCCTCATCATCATCATTGTTACTTTCAGTTCTGCTGTTTCTTGGCGCACAACCTACACTTGGTAAAGGTGTTCTAAATGCTCCAGTGGGACTCATGTTGTATTCTGAAAATACTTCATTTTCCTCATCTGAGATCCTTGACTCAACCCTGATGGCAGACACAAGACAGTCATCTTCTACATTTAAAGTCCGTGGAACTGGACTAGCACAAACATCACTAGTGATTTCTGAGCTCATCATCTCAGAATTTACTTTCCCTATGTGCTCCAATTCTGCCCCCTCTTCAGGAACACTGTCCACTAAGACTTGTTCCTCTGTCTCATTAGATTGCTCATTTGTGGGAACAGTTTTCTCTTCCATTACATCTGATTGCTCAAGCTGTACCTGAGATGCAGTATTTACATCAGGCTTCATCTGAACATCAGGGTTTTCTTCACTGCCCTCTACAACTGCAATTTTTGCCATCTCTGGATCCTCTATACCTTCATCAACATTTTGTGTTATTGCACCATCTGCCTCTTCCTCTTCTTCCTTTTCAAGATTACTATCTTCATCTTCCTCATCTTCATCACCACAGTCATCATCATCTTCATCCTCGTCATCATCTCCTTCTTCTTCTTCTTCTTCATCTTCGCCTTCGTTATCATCATCTTCATCCTCCTCCTCATCCTCATCTTCCTCATCATCACCTTCCTCTGAGTCTTCTTCAGGGCTTTCACTGCCCTCAGCATCCTGTTTGCTGCTGCAGGGCATCTCTGACAGTTCTGCTCCATTTTCTATTCCAAAGACGGTGATGGAATGGAATGGACAGAGCACGAAAAAAGGATAAAAAACAGAACAGTTAGAGGACAGCCCTGTTGAGATAACTACCGGCAAGTTACCTTTTGGGAGCTGTTGAAGGGTGTGGAAGTCATCTGGGGAGGTCTGGAAAAGGAGACTGGTGTGGGGGCTACAGGGTTCTGGGGAGAGGAACTGCTAGCAGGGACAGTCATGGCGAATGCCGGGTGTTCTACAGCTTTGCCCTCGCTGTTGGGCTCAGACTCACTTCCACTCCATGATTTGTTTGGATCCTGATACACAACGACTACAGGGCAGAGGTTTAAGCATAGGCACAAGCTAAAGTTAAAGCATAGGCACAAGCTAAAGTTAAAGCATAGGCACAAGCTAAAAGAAAACAGCACCAAAAAGCTGCCTTGATACTTACCCTCCTTTCGTTCTTTTTTAGAGGCACTCATGAGTTTTTTTAAGTTTACTTTTTGAGGTTTCTGTACAAACAGAACAGATATTAAGAACCTTCCACACATTAAATTGTACCCAAATATTTAATGGCAATCTATTGGGAAGGGAAGGCGAGCTGGAGTTAATATCCTGGTAAACTGGCGCAAGGTCTAATACAATGCGCAGGAAATAACCAAGAGTGCTAGTTTGAAAAGAATCAAATACATTTCTGTGAAATACAAAGAATTCTAGATGGCAAATCTGAACATTTATGTGATGATTTAGTTAGGTTTTTTGGTTTAGAGAAAGTAAAGTATCACAGAAGCGCGTTTAGTATATGAATCTAGAGAGAAATGGCAAAAAAAGTTTACTTTAAAGCACACTACAAATATTTGTACAGAAGGAAAATCTATATCATACAAATCTATGCATCATGAACTACCTTTGGGCTCAAATCTAACTCATCATCTTCATCTGTAGAGGGCCAGGAATCAGCAGGGCCACTTCTTGATGCCCTAAACATTAAAGCTTTTAGCAAAATGATTTTGTATATGGACACACAAATAAGAGTATCATAATGAATTAGTCAGTTAAAGGTTCTAGGCATTTCTGCATGTTTTCTTACCTGCTTACAGAGTCTGCATGAGAATTGTCCTCTGTATCTGAGAAAAATGAAAGTGTCACTTTAAGGCCATTGTTAAAATTCAGGTTTCTAACAAAAATTCTCAATACAAAATTAGCAATGTATAAATGAAAATAGAAAGTAATGGTCATCATTTCAGATGAGCTCCATCACTACTTATAGTAGTTAATTGTAATACAGTAACCCCCCGCTTTTACGCAGACCAGGATTCGCGGAATCAGTCTAACGCTGATTTTTTTCTGAGAACCTAACTGATAGTCGTACGCGGAAAATCCCAAAATAACGCGGAAACTGCGAATATTCAGCTTTTTTTGTTGCTATTTTCATGGCAATGTTTATTTTATGCATTTAAGTTCTAAACTATTAAGAAAAATATAATTTACTAAGTGCTTTCTGAGGTTTGAAAGTAGCCAATCCGAGAATGTTATTTATTTCTCCTTGCTGCTGATTGGCTGCTGCTGTTTGAAGCGTCTGTTTGCAGTTGCAGACCAGAATTTCCCCTGTGGAGCTTCTCGAGCGTTTCTCTTGTAAATTAAATTAAAAGAGGCTGTTGAGCTCAGTCACTGTCCAGTGTCTGCTTTAACCGGTGGGTCACCACAATACGACTCCTGAAGCCCTGAATAAAACGTGCCATTGATGAACAGTAAATTATTGCTGTAAAAAATACTGGTGATTACCCGTACATTTTACTGTGTTTTTATTACTAAAAATTACATTAAATTATTACTGTATTTACCAGCTTATACCAAAGAAAACGGCAACGCATACCGAAGAAAACATGCTTGCATTAATTAATTGTGGGAGACGATAGTTCAGTGTACACTGTCCAGCGCGTATACTGGTATTTTTGTTAAGGGTAATGTATTAAGCTGAGTTTAAAATTAAATGAAAGTGTTTTGGATTCAGTCATTTTTTCTTAGAATCGAACTAATAATTGTTGGCGAAAAATCCAGCAAATTCGTGGAAACCGCAGATATCCTCCACAATTTTTTGCTTTTTTCGTGGCAATATATATTTCTTCATGCATTTTAGTGCTAAAGTATTAAGAAAAATATAATTTACTAATTTTGTAACATTATTATCTACATTTCCATATGAAATATAACTTTATAAATGTTTTTGTACAGTCCAGAGAACACAAAGAAAGCGCTTTTGGGATGGTTAAATCCCACTGTACCCAGGGCAGGGGCGGACTGGGACTAAATAACAGCCTGGACTTTCTTCACCAGCTGCACAGAGGTCTGCGTCTCGGCCGAGAAAGACAGGCTGACGGCCGCCGTGCACTGGACAGCCGTTCTTTTCCAGAACGCACAGATTGCCAGTCAGCCCCTGACTCAGAGGCGGGAGGTTTGAAAGTAGCCAATCCGAGAACGTTAATTATTTCTCAGAATATTGCAGGATATTTGGCTCCTGCAATGCACCTGTGGCAGCTGCAGAGCAGAATTTCCCCTGTGGAGAGTCTCGAGTGTTTCTCTTGTTTTTTGTTTTGTTCTTCTTAAAGCCCTGTATTTTTATTACTGTAAATTAAATTAAAATAGGCCGTTGAGCTCAGTCTCTGTCCTGTGTCTGCTTTAACCGGTGGGTCACCACAATACGACTCCTCCGGAAGCTCATGAACAGTAAATTATTGAACTGTAAAAATTTTTTGGTGATTACCTCTACATTTTACTGTATTTTTATTACTAAAAAATTACATCTATTTATTACTGTATTTACCTGCTTATACTAAAGAAAACACCCGTGCATGAATTACAGTACAGTCTATACAGGGGTAATATCAGTATTTACATTCTCGCACTGCGGGAGTGCAGTTTAAACTGTACAGTACAAATACGGGTTTACCTTTATATTTTCGTTAAGGGTAATGTAAACTGAGTTTAAAATGAAGTTAAAGTGTTTTTGGGAGCATATTGGGGGCATATTTAGGGTTTACACTTTTAGGCATTTTTTTTTACCACAACACAACAACGCGGTTTTTCACTATACACGGGTGCTCTTGGAACATAACCTCTGCGAAAAGCGGGCGGTTTGTACTTCAAACATATAAAAAACAGATTTCCAAAAACACTAAAGAAGCCAATCTAGAAACCAGACTCACTAGACCAAATAAAATATTACATCTATTTAACATACATATGACACAGCATAGTTTAACTATCAACAGTTTTAACCATGAACTGACATTACAGTAAAATTACAATTTTACACTAATTTAACTGCTTGGTTGAGAGATCTGTTGCACTTCCACTCCATCCATGTTTGCAATACCTTGCCCTGCTTCTTTGGAGCTTCCTTCTGCAGCTATCCATTGACATGAAAATGTAAGCAATATGAATGGGAGGAAAATAAAAATAGGAACAAGACACAGATAGGAACAAGAAAACGGAAGTATTAGGAAATGTAGGATGACTCAAGTGTGTTATCATGACATCTGCGGTGAAAGTGAGTGTTAGGAGGGTTATATCTGGTTTGCCCAATAATGAAACCCCTCTTTGAGGGATGTGTGTTATATATACAGTGATTTGCAGAAGTATTGAAATAAATCAGGTTTATCTGTCTTATAATTTATCTGAATTAAAAACATTAAAAACTTGATGCTTGCATTCAACCATAAATATTCAACCTGTCTGACCACTACTTGGAGGAACCGCCTTTTGTTGGAGTATGTTTCCATCTTCACTCTAGGGTTGCAACATAATTATTCTGATATTTGATTTTTCATGCGAAATAAACAGTGAACAATAAATTAAATCTACTTTACTGTTGTGTGTAAATGTGAAGAATTGTAACAACAATTTTTTGCTACTTGTTTTTTTTAACATAATAATGTATTATTTATATCATGTATTTTTATTAACATCTTATTAAGATGTTACTGAGCAGGAATTGCTCTTTTTATTTTTATGTATTCATCACAGTTTATTCACAGTGACACAAATTCTTGATTGGATAGATCTTTGACTGTTTTAGAACATTCATCTTTTTGTTGTTCAACAACTCCGATGTTTCTTGGGCCTTGTGCTTGAGCTCACTGCTGGAAAGTATGAGGAAAAGTATAACCAAAACATGAAGCTGACACTGCCACACTTTACAGATGAGATGTAGTTTTTGGAGGAATGGGCAGTGTTAGACTTGTGCCACATAAAGCATGCTGAATTTTGACCAAAAATCTCAAGCTAGTAACAAACCCTGATCCCACATTATATGGTCACTCATATGGTTGCTGGCAAACTCCAAACAAGCTTTAATTTATTTTTCTTCAGTAGATGCTTCTTTCTAAATCCCCTACACAGAACTCTTTTTTTAGACTGATCCACTTTCCCTTCAGTCACTTAACACCATAGCTCATTTAAAATGATTGCTGGCCCCTCTATGGCTTCCCTCAAAAGTCCTTGAACTGTTGAGGCTTTGCCTGGGTGCTACGATGCAGCTTCCCTTTTCCTCAAATCCGAGCCAACAGTGCCCACTGGAACATCGAAACACTTGGATGTTACTTTATAACCTCTTCCTCTTGCGAATGTCAATAACTTTATTTGTAATTTCTTTAGAATGCTCTTAGGATGCTCTTTAATTTCATAGCTTTTGTTTAGATTCATAATGTTACTAGAATTAAGGAGTTAATTGACTGAGAAAGGATAATAAGGTTAATTTACGAGTAGAGACCAATTGTGCCTTTAGACAATATCTTTAATTTCTGTAAACCTGGGGCATTTTTTTTACTTTGTCATTTGTATTCCAGACAAATCTGATGAGTTATATCACAGACTCCTAGAATCCAAAGAAGGTAACGCTTTTTCAGAACTAAAATTCTACAGAAGATCCTCAAGTACTCACCATCTTTGTCTAGAGCAGGATGTCCAAGGGAGAAGCCAGCCTCAGGACTGCCCAGCAGCGAAGCCTGCTTCTTTTTACCAGAGGTTAGATGGGAGGGTGTCTGCAAGGACTTCCTCTTTGTGCCTTGTTCAATGATCAGATGTGAACAGCTGAAAGTGGGAATGATTTTCAACATTTCATCACTCATCAACGAGAGTAAACTTGAAATATGTATGTACAAATTAGGTGCTTACGCATGGTGCCCATTCATTACAGCATAGTCATCAGACGACCATCCTTTATCGTCTTTCACAGTGATGTCGGCATTGTATTGTAGGAGTAGTCGCACCATGCTGATTTGTCCATTGCAAGCAGCTATCATCAAAGAATGTCTTGAAAACGGGAGATGTGGAAAAATGTTTTTATCACATCTTTGTAGTAAAACATTACAATGCATTGCATTTAATAACAAAAATATTACACCGCAAGTAACATTTCTTCTTATTATTGCTATTATTATTATTATCACTGTTTGGCAAATACTGAAAATATTGATATTTTCATTAATCAGCAAATCAACACTGTTCTTCACTACAAACAGACATTAGGTATGGAATATTAAAATATTTGAATAATAAAAAACATGTTGTGTCTTAAAAATCTACATTTTCCCTTCTTTTTAGCAGTGTTACTAAAAGCACCGAAAAGCTGTTTGTCAACTGTAATTAAACAATAAAAGAAGAAGAAAAATCATGTTTTACCACCAGTCACTTCAAGTAAAACATTTGTGTTGCTGTGATTAGATGCTACTGTACAACCAGCAGCAACATGCAAAGTCAAAAGACTACTACAGTTGTCAAAAGGTTCTGCTTGGAACTCCCTAAATAAAAATAACGGAAATTGAGAGGTGCAATTCAAACTCTGTCAGGTAAAGCTGAAAAGCATGAATGGGCCTCTCTCTTTCTCTTCGTGTGTGTGTGTGAGTACATGGGGTGGTGTTCATCTAAAAATTTTAATTTTTTTTCCAGTGAATATCAAATTTTGAAATGTGATTTTGTATTAGTTGGATATACTGGGAGTCAAGGAGGCAGAGCAGCCGCACATGTTCGTCAGACTGAGAATGGGGCTCCTCCCTTGACGAGAGCCAGGTGAATGGCTCTTCAGTAGAGGAGAGGGGACGAAGATCAGAAAGAGGAGGGAGAACAGAGATCAGAAAGAGGAGGGAGAACAGAGATTGGAGAGGGAACAGAGAGTGGAGAGAGAGAGACAGAGAGTGAGCGAGCGACCCTGTGTTTTATTCAGCCCTAAGTGTTTTTTTTTTCCTGAACGAGTATGTTCTTTCTTTGAAATAAAGCTCTGTTGTGCACCTGCACTGGTGTCTGTGTGCGTTCATGGGTGTTTACACACACGCCATCCTTTTCCATATGCATCATTCCACAACTCCATAATTCTTTATTGCAGATCTGCATAGACTGTAACACATTTGGAGTGCTTGCTGATACTGCTGATCGCCCTTACCGTTGTTCCTGGTTCCTGACATTAACATCTGCTCCCTCCTTGAGTAAAAGTTCAGACATCTCTGCATGATTTTCCTCCACTGACAGAATTAAGGGAGTGTTGCCTTCCTGTGAACCCCGGGAACAAGATATTTAGTTGTTGATTAAGCTGATTTTGTATGTCAATCAAAATACATTGATTTTTGTTTATCTACCCAACATCTACAAATCTAGCATACTGGAGAGCATAACATCCCTAATATTATCATTATAAAAGCTGGGCAGTTGTTTGAATAAAAGAAAGCTTCCCTGGTTCACTAGACTGTTGCCTTGTGGGGCTTTAATTTCATGGAGCCAACAAGCTGCTGGGATCCATTAACAGAAACTTATCCCTCATCGTGTATCCGACACCTGTCGCGTTGGAATAAAGCTAGAGGTAATCTGGAGTCCTGGTGAGATCCCCGCTGAGGCGTCACCTTATTCTGGGCGTTGATGTTCGCGTCGTGTTCCAAAAGCTGCATGGCCACAGGGAGGGAAGGGATGCGGGCAGCCAAATGCAGCGCTGTGTTGCCATTGATGTCCACTAAGTTGGGATCTGCTTCGTGCTCCAGAAGGAGAGACACGCAGCGATCCTGCTGACACTGCACCGCCTGCCAAGACCCACAAATAACCCAACCAACACTTTCAGAGACACCCTACGCAACAGAATGAACTGATGAGATGGTGTTTTCTTTGTCTCTTTTCTAGTGCTCTTTAAACTCCAGCCCAGTAAAAGCTGTGCATGTTGGGAAGGGCTATCAAATAGTTAACTAATTGGAACAAAGCAAAACAGCTATTTTAAAAAATACAGAAAGGGTTACAGAAAAAAGTGTTAGAAATCAGGACATCAGATCATACCTTCATTAAGGCGGAGCGGTTTTGATTGTCACATAGGTTGAGCTTAACTTTGCTCTCCACCAAAAACTGAACTATCTCTGTATGTCCATGGACGCAGGCAATATGTAATGCAGTTCTGCAAGACCAATAAGAGAGACATACATGTAGATTTTCTGGCCCTTCCTAATATTTTAAGCAACAAAAATAATGTATAATGATTATTATTAACAGTGTAAAAGCTAAGCCTGGCAAATCTTAGATTATCTTGTTATGTTTGCTAATTATAGGACTAAACCTGGCCAGACTTACCTGTTCTCTTTATCAAGCTGATTTAAGTCATTCTTTTTTGCAAGTTGCTTGAGTTTAGCCAGATCCCCGTTGAATGCAGCCTTGTGAACTTTTCCTAAGTCCTTCTCCTTCAAGTCATAGCCAACAGAAAGTACACTGCCAGTGTCAGACGCACTGGGTGAGCCTTTCTTTTTCTTGGTGAAGTTAAAGATCTTCTTCATTGTATTGCGAGCTGCAACTGAACAGAGCAAGCCTGCGTCGCCCCTCTCATCAGTATACCTGAGATTTAGGTGCCGACATGGGATCACTGCATCTTCGGCATCTCCTAAAAATAAAACGCACAAAGCCGATTAAGCAATTTGATAGCCCTATAGTGTAGCATAAAGCTGGACACTTGGCATTTATGAGCACATTACAAAAGGTGTCAGTACAAGTGGCTGTCTTGTTAATGCTCGGTTTAAGTACGTATGAGAGAAAAAAACTGTATTTATTCAAAAATACTGTATAAAGCATCACTGAGTCGCAATGGCTAGTAATGAGAACAGTCTAGATCTCACACCTTAATCAAGTCCATTTGGCATTTATGGGCACAGTACAGCTGTCAGTACGAGTGGCCGTCTTGTTAATGCTAGATCTAAGCAGATATGAAGGGGAAACTGCTTGTATTCAATGGTACAGACAAGATAAAGCATCACAGACTAGCAATAGCTAGTGATGACAACAATCTAGATCACACACCTTTACCAAGTCCAGAGGGCACAGAAGAGATCCTCCTTCAGTTAATTTCTTTACCGTGTTCTCCTTGCTGGTGAAGGTTACCTTTCCTGGGTTAGCTGGCAGGCTAGCCGGCTTACATTAATCCAGCAAGTTAACAAGCTAGTTAGCGAGCTACACAAATGTTAACGCTTCTAGCGAACTGAGGATCAAAACTCACCTCGGTCAATAGGCTATTCTCAAATATCCAGTTCAGAATCACATGCATGAAAACAAAAACTCTAGATATGACAGGTTTATCAGTTACCTTGCTAACTAGCAGTGCATAACTCTGCGTGTCTCCTTAGCTAAAATAGCTTACCATCCTGGGGAGACGGTTGAGCCACGCTAAACTAGCTTGGTAACCAAGGCAACGCAGCAGCTCCCGAGAGACTCACTCTCAGCTGAGAGCTGTTTCTGCTCTCCTAATGCTTCGAGGCATGCAGTTTTGGAGTTAAAATTGACAGATTATTTATTACAGTTACTCAATAAGTCATTAACTCCGAAACGACGATAAAATATCCATTTTGGGTCATAGAACCAATTAAAATCTGTCTACCAACTGAAAGCCCTGCACATAGTGGCGATTTTATCGAGCCGGTTGGTGACTTGATTGTCTGACGATGCAGAGATGATAGTGCCTGTTATTTTAAGATTTTAAGTTTAGCTGCTCAGTGGTAAGTGTTCCGTTAAAGCGGAACTAGTTTCTGATGTTTCCACACGGTAAAAAAAAAAAAGTGCCTGAGGGTGGAGCTGACCGTTGCTTTGGGCCGGTTTGAAATGTGATTGACGTTCAGTCTTCCAATCAGAGTGTCCATCCTTCCATATGACCCGCCTACCTTTTGGCGACACCGAAAGACAAGTTTTGATGGACATCAGTATTGACCAATGCTGTGGCGCCTTGGCAGTGATTGGCGCACTCACAATTTTAAACTACTTAAACCGTTTTGAGCGGGCAGCTTCGAAGAGAAACTGTTTTTGTTGGGGGGAGCTGAATGTTGGTCGAAAAAGGAACAACAGGGCAAGAGAAGAAACTACTGAAGTTACTTTTTTAACAAAAAGGTACTACAACTGCGTTTTTTATTTTTAGTCTTCTTCAAATTTAACATTTTGCTTTCTGCTGGCTGAGTGGTGGTGGTAGAATTGCTAGCTAGCAGTGTTTACCATGTCTGGCAAATTAACCGTTAGTATGCACTTTTCAGATTTGTAGCTGTAATTGAACAGTGTTTATATTGGCATCGACTGTGTTTCAGATCGGGTAATTTAAAGCTCTCGTTTTTGTCATTTTAGCTTTGTATGGATGTGCCGCCCAGTGTTCATTTCGGAAAAAAAGGGTAACATTGACTAGGTTACGGCGGAATTTGAAGCTGGAAAGCTCAACTAGTCTGGGTAAACTTTATCTGCAGCTAAAATCGTAGTAGTCTCTCGCTATTCTGTGTATTAGTAAGGTAAATAGCTGCCATGAGCTAGGTGTGAACTACGTGACGTGATCAGACTGCATGGACGGTGTTTTTGGCACAGACCAGCTCTAACTAGTTAAGATATGATGACCCTTTATTTAGGTAAATCTACGCATGTTTGTACATAGTGGATGTATATGTATGAACACAGTGGATATGTACACAGGTACTCATTGGAGTATCCTTAGTTGCTTGGTAGCAGCAGACATTGACTAGGCATCTGATCATTTTGAGAAACGGTGCCTAATGTGGTGTCCTGCAAATCTGGATTATACCTGAGCAGTAGACTGCTAGAAACAAAGGCTCCTGGCTTTTTACTCAAAGAAAAGCCTGATCACTGCTGGACCTGGATCAAGTCCAGAGTTGGCCTGTCCATACTTGTCTCATATTCTGGACTGCTACAAGAAATAAGAAGCGTTGTAATGTTCTGTCAACAATTTTTGAAAATTCAGTTGTGAGATGTAAGCAGTCATTAAGTGGTTTGATGTGAACTGGTTGATTGTGTACAGCACAGGCATAGCCACTTAATCAACCATAATGGTCACCTATTTACATATTTTATATTGCGTTACGGTCTGTAGGCCATAAATGTTGCATGACTAGTTTTACTTTTATCAAAGACATTTCATTGTAACATTGAACCTGTGTTAATATTCATGACAATAAAATAAATCTAGGTTTAGACAAAATGCATTGCATTTGTGATCATGCCATGTACTACATTTCTGTGAAATGTTTGTCATTATTCTCTGACACTCTGACTCTAAAACTTCAGCTTATGCTTTTAGGGACGCAACCATGAGATCCCTTCCGGAGGCCATGCGTTCCCTCACCCAGGTGTTCACTACGAAACTGCAGGACTTTACTGATGAAATTCAAAATGTTCACATGTTGTGGCTGGAGGAGATTCAGCAGGAGGCTCAGCGCATGTTCTCCAGGTATGGTTTATATATACAGCAAACCCCCAACAGTGGGGGGGGGGGGGGTGTTGTAAAGCCTAAAAACGCCTCTTTTTTTTTTTTTTTTTTATAATTTCATATTAACCCTTAATATGCCCCAAATATGTTCCCAAAACACTAATTTCATTTTAAACTCTGCTTAAAACATTACCCTTACAGAAAATGTAAAGGTAAACCTGTCTTCCGCAGTGCTTGAATGTAAAATACCGATGTTGCCCATATTTAGGCTGTACTATAATTCTCTTTCGTTTTTTATTTTGTATGCGCTGTAGTTTTCTTTGGCATACGCAGGGTAAATACAGTAATGCATTTAATTTACAGTAATAAATATACAGGGTTTAAGAAGAACAAAATAAAATTCCCATTCCTCTACAACTTCCTGTAGTATTTCTGTGATGTTCATACACAGTGCATCTGCAGAATAGGGTTTGCAATTGCCTAGTTGTAGGTAATGCAAGTCACCGTGACCGTAATGCAGCACTCTGTTGCTTGGGTGATCCACCCTGTGAATAAAGCAATGAATGTTGCAAGTCCTCCAGCAGTTTAGCCTTTACTTTGTCATAAAGTGTAGACAACGCATTTAGTCTGCCCAGCACTTCATCATTCCCAAACTGCAACCGTGGACATTTGTATCATGGTTTCTGGTTTGGTGTCAGAACTGTTACACCCTATATTGTGAAATCTCTAGTATGCTTACTGTTGGAGATTAAACTTTATGGACTTGTGTTACAGTGATTTCAGTACAGAACCAGAGCTCATGCCCAAGACTCCATCGCAGAAAAGAACAAATCGCAGGAAACGGGTCTCTATGGAGCTCAATGAAAGTCGAGGCAAAAGACGGTAAGAATATTTAGCTTGTTCAAAAATTGTTAGTTCTGTTAGAGGGTTCACATGATTTCAACTATTTTATTTTATTTTTATTTTTTTTCTTAACATGAACATATCCCCCATCTCTTTCCAGTTTCTCGAAGGGAAAGCGCAGTAACTTGCGTCGTTCCTCTGTCCAAAACACCCTAAATTCTATCTCTGAGCTGGTAATTGCACATGCTCCCAGTAACAGCCCAGATACTGTCACTGAGGAGCCTGTTCGACGCACCCGGCGTAATAAAGCTGCTGCGGCGGTGGCAAACAGTGAGCCTGTCAAACGTAGCACACGCACCAGAGGAGCTGCCAAAGCAAAGGAGCAGGCAGAGGTGACTGAGGAAAGAGGGGAGATGGCCGCAGTTGTTGATGCACCACAGCCACCTGATGTCCCTGAGAGTGTTCCAGAAGTGAAGGAGTCACGCAGATCTTTATCCCCGGTGCAGACGCTTGTGTCTCAAGCTGTAGTGAAAATCCCCTCTACAGATGGTCTTTCTGTTGAGAAGGTGCTCGAACCTGTTCCCTCTCCAGGCCGCTCTGCAAATAAAATTATTATCGCAGCTGCTGCGTCTCAGGCTCAGGACTCCTCAAGGGGCTCAGCCCGATGCTCTCTGGTTCTGCGGCGCTCCCTGGTGGGTCTCAGACACAGCATGACGCGGGAAGCAGTACGCAGTGCCTCACGACGCTCTTTCCTTAAGAAGAAGGCCAGACAGGGTAACTCCACATGCAGCAGCTCTGTCAGTGGTGAGTCTGCACTTGCAGAAAAAAGACCAGTAAAGTTAAACAGAATAACCATGAGTGATTTTGGTTACATAATATTGATTATGGCGGCATGATGGCAAATAGTTTCAATCCTTTTGATTAATTAGTAATTGTGGTTTACAGGGATGGGAGAATCTGTTAACTAAGATTAGTTACAATTATGGATAAAACAGTTAAGAATAAAACCAATCGAAATCAGGATAGTAGAATTTCATATTATGAGTTTCTAGTTTCAGCAGAAATATGTACTTTACACTACAACACATTCCTGCTTATAGAAAATGAGGAATATTCATTGTAGCTCATTGTGACTGATCCATTGCAAATGTCAAATTAAGTAGTAATATACAACAACTGTATGGTAGCTAGTATGGGTTTTCTATATACCATTTCACTTTCCTAGGGGACATTTCCATGGATGTGGAACCAGAGGAGAATGACATGGTAATAGAGGACAGGATTGAACAGTGAGTAAATTTACTTGCTTTCCTTAAGCTGACTTTGTCTTTACATGTAATGCCTCTGCTTTGTGTTAGCAGTGCTAATTTGCCAGTGATTTAATCATCACCCTGCCTTCCAGAATTGTTACTGAGGAAGAGCCAAGAGAACCAGAAACTGAAAGCACTGAAACTCCAATAGCTGGGCCTGAAGTAAGATAACCACAGAAGGTTGCTGCAAGTTAAACTGCCTTAATTCTCTTAGGAGGAATATGTATTTAGGTCTCATGTAACTAAGTTTAAATGTACTTTATCAGGAGCCCAAGCAGCCAGTAGAAAATGAAGCACTGATACAAGATGTGGATCAAAAGCAAGCAACTCCCACTGCTGAAGAAAATTGCCGTTTCACGCGGTCCATGGCTCGGCTGTCAGAAACAGGTACTGATGTGACAAATAAGCAAGAACACCTCAGACACATGTTGGTGGAAAACTGGCCAACCAGAAAAGGACCATTAACCCTTCCATTGTTTATTGCCATTTCAACTGTAACAAATCACTTTACAATTGAAATCTGAACCAGAATCTCTTACTAACCTGGCACAAAACTGAATCAGAAGTCGTGATCAGCAGTCATATATGACTTGTAAGCTCAAGCAAGAACTCCACAAAATGTTTATGAAGCTTTATTTTTCATTTAGCATAAGCTGTTATGTTGTGTTTGCTTTGTAATGATGTAGAAATTTAACAGTATAGCTCAAATTGGAATTAAATTCCCATTTTTCTCTGATGCTAGTTTGCTGCAGCTTTATTATTCTATGTCAGATTCCAACTTTAGACTTAAGGATAAGAAGACTAGTGAAGGACTGAAATTGGACAATCTTATCAGTCTTGTGCTCTTTTCTCTCCCCCTTAACATAGATGACAGTGGGAAAAAGTCCCAGGAGGATGTACGGTGAGTTAATTTTGCAACTACTTTTAGGCTAATTGTATCTTTGATAAATGCATTAGTCTCTAGACCAATGGTTCTCAAACAGTTTGTTTTGAACACTATGCATTGTGTGTTGTGCTAGGGTGAGCAAAAATGTGAACCATCTGGGGATACTAGAGGACTTGTTTGAGAATCACTGCTCTAGAATATAGTGTATTCTAGAGTTTGATAATAGTCTGTCTTTCAGAGCTTCTCGCTCAGGCTCCAAACGTCGTGCAGCAGAGTCAGCAGCAGTGGCCCTCAGCACACCCAAGAAGAAGTACTCGCCTCCCAAGAAGTGCATGACAGTAAGACCGCCAAAACAACCTGGCATCTGTCGAGAACTCTTACTTGTGTACCCTTTTAATACGAATCCATATACCAATAATCTATCTCTCGGAGTCAGGTTTTTAGGCAGAGGGGAACAAGGCTGTTCACTAGGTAGGGTCTATGAGTTATAAACCTGTGTACAGTAAACCCCTGCTTATCGTGGGGTTGACGTTCCAATAGCAGCCGCATATTGGAACTTACTTTATTTTAAACTTGGCTTAATACGTTACCCTTAAATGTAAAGGTAAACCTGTATTTGTACTGTACAGTTTACACTGAACTCCCGAATGTAAATACCAATGTTACCCCTGTATAGACTGTACTGTAGTTCATGCACGTGTGTTTTCTTTGGTATGCGCTGTTTTCTTTGGTTTAAGCAGGTAAATATGGTAAATTCATTTAATTTACAGTAATGAAAATACAGGGCTTTAAGAACAACAGAACGAAAAACTTGTCTGCCACACCCGCTAGTCCTCATGCAGGGTTGTTTATCTGGGCTCATTCCGTTCAGGTGCGCCTGATAACCTTGCTAACCGTCGCACTCAAGCAGAAACAACCAGCATAGGACAAGGGGTGTGGCAGACGAGGCACGGACATCACAAAAGCAAAAAAATGCGGAGGACATCTGCAGTTTCCGCGTTAGTGCTGAGATTTCCGCAAACAATTATTAGTTCGGTTCTGAGAAAAAATCAGCGAGAGACTGAAATCGCGACTGCTGAACCGTGTATAAGCGGGGGTTACTGTATTGTTTTTAAAAACATCATCTTTTAAAAGTCCTTATTAATACTTCAGTTAGTGATCTACTAGTAGTTGTCCCTGCTCACTATGCTAATGTAATCTACAACCAGTTTTCCCTGCTCACTATACTTATTATTTATTTATTTTTTTTAGGGCATCACGCCTAGCATGCGCTTCCTGCAGACAGTACAGAAGAACCAGCTGCTGATGATGACTCCTGGCTCACTGGGCCGCAGCTCCATCATGAAGTCCTTCATTAAACACACTGGAAAAACTGATGTTAAAGTAAGTCTCTGCTAATATCACATACATATTATGCTGGAAAAAAAAAAAGATTTTGGATACTAAAATACTAATGTAGATACAAGAGTTTGGATTCAGTCAGTTGAAGCTTTCAGTTGAAAATAGTCAGCAAGGTCACATGCTTAGTAGAATGTCTTTTTAAATGTTTACTTATTGGCTTTCCTCATTTGGCTGGGTGTGCTTACCCATGCAAGAATTCAGAATTTTGATTGATGGACACCACAGCTTTTTCCCACTAAACAGACTGAATAAGCATGAATGTAGAGTTGAGTTGGTAATCCTGCTCCTCTTTGTCCCCTCAGTTAGGCCCTGGCTCAGTGGTAAGTGTAATCTTGGTGATTAAGCCACTATAACCTTATCACTGGTGTGAGTGTACGTGTGTGCACTTGGGTCACTTTGCTTTTGCTGTCTAACTTGTAAAGGTATGGGATTTGGCTAAAACTGTACTCTGGGTCTTTGTATTTTAAGTTTATTTGGTAGATTTTAGTGATGGACCTATTGACTATGCTGATGTATTTCTACTGTGATGCACAACATAACTGCCTAAGTGCTGTATGTATTAAGAGGTGGGAAATGCATATTTTATTTTCTCCTTTAACCCAGTTCATTTCCATCCCTCTTGCATCTCAGTAAAATAACCTGACATTTCTCAAACTTGTCACTTGGGCTGGGTAATTCAGTACTGCTCTGGTTTTGACCATATTACTTAAGTGCCACTGAGTATCAAAAGATTGTCTTGTCATCCGTAAGCCTATAGGCACGCTGTTCTAAAATCAAGACTACTGATCATCTGTCTTAATTGCATTATGTAGGCATTTTATTAACTTGCATAATTGTATTATATAACACTTAACTTACATAATGTTAACACTGATTGTTCATATAAATAAAGTGTACTAATATACTTTCAGCTTTCTAGTTTAAGCCACACTCAAAGATGTATTGAATCGGTATTGGTATTTATATCCAATATTTTAACTATATCCAACCCAGTGTCATTGTGTGTCTTGGAGCAAAACTACTGTTACTAGTGAAGTTCCAGTCTTACTAAAATATCCTCTGTTTCATTAGGAGCGGGAGCGGCAGAAATGGGATGCTCTAAACAAGAAGATTGAACAGGAAAATGAAAGGAAGAAAAAGGTTGAAGAGGAAAGAAAAAAGAAACAGGAAGAGATGAAAAAGTGCGGAAAGATAAACTAGCTTTGTTTCTATAAAGACGCATATAAACAAAATTAAGTTATTTTCTAAGCTGTCAATTTTGTGGAGTAACAGGGTTTTTGTTTGGTTTAAGAAAACGTGATGAACGTTTAAGACGAGTCGTGGAAGCCAGAGTCAAAGGAGAGAAGGAAAAGGAGCAGGAAAAGAAGAAAAAAATAGAAGAAAAAATGGCACTGCTGGAGAAGAAAAATGACATGGTTGGTGTTTGATTTTCTACTTGAAATGTGTTTTGATGCTTATTTAGGATACTTGCATTTTAACTACATTTGCATTAAAATGTAAGTATATAGCAAAAAATGCGTTTTTTGAAATGAAAGAAAATTTTGGGGAAAGTAAGCAAATCCAAACGCTAAACCAGTTTAGTGAAGAACATTCCAATTAAATATAGCCTCCTTTTTAAATAAGGTAATTAAATGGGTTGCTGTTTATGAAAACCACCTCAAAAGTTAGTCATTGTATTTTTATATTTAAATTTTATATCTTAAGTGTTCAGTCACATTGTAATCACTGACGGATGAAGTGGATAACATTATCTTGTTACAGTGAAACCTGTAACGGGGTGGGACATGTCAGTTATGAGTCAGTCTGTAATGGTTTTCTTGTCTTCATACACTGACCAGCCAAAACATTAGTAAATAACATTGGTTATCTCTTTACAATATAACCTGTCAGAGGTTCCCACTGAAGCGTTACCTTTTAGCATGAAGTACAGTGATAGAAAGGTGTCAGAACACAGTGCAGTGCAGCTTGCAGTTGGGGTCCTGTCCACCTATATGCACCTGCAGTAGCCACTTGACCATGAACCATGAGTCTTTGTCCGTTTTTAACAACGTGAGGACGACCAGTTCCATTTCCTGTGAAAGAAATGGCACTAGGGCACATCATGGGAAGAAGACAAGTTGCTAGAGGCGGTGTGATCCTCTTAGCAGTGTTCTGTTGAGAAACATTGGGTGCTAACATTAATTTGTATGCTGATTTGACCCACGCCACCTACCTAAATGTTGTTTGCGGACTCTTTCATGGCAATGCCTAATGGCCGTGGGCTATTTCAGCAGGATAATGTGGTCTGCCACACTGCAAAAATTGTTTTTAGGGGTTTTGAGGAACATGGCTTGGATTGAAATCTGGAAAATTTGGAGGCCAAGTGAGTATCTATGGGATATGATGGACAAACTAGTCTGATTCATTGGGGACCCCACCTCACAACTTGCAGGACTGGATGCTAACGTCTTTGGTGCTAGGCACAATACACCTTTTAGAGTTCTTATCTTGATGTGTCGGCTGTTTTGGAGATGTGAGAAGAACCAACACAATATGATGTAGGTTAAACGATTATCATTCATATATTTATCATCCGATATTTGGCCATTTTAACACAATCGCCCGATGTCGGTGCATATTAAGACCAATTAATAGACATGCTCATTTATGGGCACCCCCTTGTTGCTGCTGTGGAAGTAACCTCCAGTTGGCTTACCGCTAGCAAAGTAGCCTCCAGTTGGCGTACTGTTCACTCCATCACACACTCATGCACCGCAGCAGCATCATAGTGCTTAAAGACAGAGTTGTTCAGGATGATGCCTGGCTACACTTAGTCAGTGCTGTCAGTGTTGTTTATAAATGAATCTTTCGCTTAAAGTGGAAAATAGGACAGTTTGTCGACATATCTTGAAAAATACGCACACGATTTAGTCCAGTTAGCTCTTCTCATTAAATGTGCCTGGGTCAGCCTTGAGTAACCTTTGAATAGCAGGCAGTGTTTTGTTTTTTGTTTTTTTGGGGGGTGGGTTTCAGTCATTAGATTATGACCATTTGGCATGAAACTGTCAAACTTATTATTATTATTATTATTATTATTATTATTATTATTATTATTATTATTATTATTAACAACCAAATATCGACCCATCCCAACAACAAAAAATCAGTGTCACATCGGCCATCGCCTGACCCTGATTTCTAAAGATCGGCACCGGCCATAGGAAAAACCCATATCGGTTGATCTCTAGTTTCTAATGTTATGGCTGATCAGTGAATATTGTTTGATGTAGCAGTCTCAATCAAGTCAAGACCAAATTAAGGACAAATGGCTAACTTGTTGAAGTGGCCTTCTTGTGGGCCGCTGTTGAGATACTGATACCTGTTCGTTGTGGTTTTGATGACTTGTGTGAATAAGTACTGCCAGAATATTTGCTCAAGACAGAAGACGTCACTTATCTAAATGTTTTTAACTTAGCTGCGTGTGGAGCGCCTGGCAGAGGAAAAAGCCAAGAAAAAGGTGGCAACTAAACGTCAAGAGGAACTGGAACTACGTAGGAAACAAGAAGAAGCAGCCCGAAAGAAGAAGCTTCAGCAAGTTGTAAGCTACCTTTTAAAGACGTGTTTATTATACTCACACTCATAACCACTGTGTGTAGAAATGCCTAAAAAATGCCTATTTTCATTGTGTAAACCCTAAATATGCTCCCAAACCACATTAATTTCATTTTAAACTGACTTAAAGAAAATATAAAGATAAACCTGAATCCGTACTGTACAGTTTACACTGAACTCCAGTGCTAGGATGTAAATATTGATATGCGTAGTCTTGGTATTAAATAGTAATTAATTTAATTTACAGTAATAAAAATACAGGGCGACACTTGAGACGCTCAAGGGGGGAAATTCTGGGCAGCAGCCAATCAATAAATAAAAAATAAATAAAAGGAAAAATAAATAACGTGCTCAGATTGGCTATTTTCAAACCTCCTGCCTCTGAGTATAGTGAGGGACGCGTCAAAGGGCGGCAGCCAATCAGCAGCAAGGAGAAATAAATAGCGAGCTCAGGTTGGCTACTTTCAAACCTCCCGCCTCTGAGTACAGCAGTATTTTACTGTCCCAAGACGGTTTCTCTCCACAGTACCAAACATTTATAGTTATTTTTAAATGGAAAAGTAGTTGAGGGGGGGTTAGGCCTCGTCCACACGGACGTCTGAAACGGGATTTTTCCGGTATTCGTGGCGCCAGGTGAGCACAGACTGATGCCCAACCATTTTTCTGCTCGTTGAAGCAAATCACAGCGTCCACACGGGCGCTCAGCCCCGGTGCTCGGTCAGCTGCGCGTTCATGTGGGGTCAAAAAAACACTGCATGCAACAATTTCTTGGCGTCAATTTCTGCCGAAATCCTGACAAACGCGAAGAAAACGCTGGTACTGCGTTTACATGGCGTTCGGTTGACGTTCTGGAGGACTGAGTATATCCCATGATTCAACTGTTCTGGGAACCGCGACATATCAAGTTTTGAAGGAAAGCGTAAAACGACAAATCCCAACATGTAAATAATCTGGAGAGAATAATTACTGCCCCCACAGGTTAATCCACGAAACTACACATCGGGCTGCAGGCTGGAGTTAAACAGCTTCAGACGAACGCCAGTGTAGCGCCAATCAAGCGCAGATACAAAACGCTACAAAAACACCTGGCGTTCAGAGCATGTTCATTTATCCAAGATTCAAACGTCCGTGTGGACAAAGCCTCACTGTAATATTTGTTACAAAATGAGGGGTTTTTTTTCGTAATAATTTAGCACTATAATGCAAGAAGAATTGTATATTGCCATGAAAAAAGCAAAAAAAAAAAGTGGAGGATATCTGCGGTTTCCATGACTTTGCTGGATTTTTTTGCCAACAATTATTAGTTCGGTTCTGAGAAAAAATGACTGGATCCGAAACACTTTAATTTAATTTAAATTTCAGCTTAATACAATACTCTTAAAATATCAAGGTAAACCCGTGTACGTGCTGGAAACAAAACGAAAACACAAGAACAGGAGGGCAGCAGCCAATAACTGAATTTTGCTGACTTTATATTTGGATTACTATTTGTTACAAAATTAGTAAATTATATTTTTCTCAATTATTTAGAACTTAAATGCTTAAAAAAAAAACATTGCCATGACAAAAGCAAAAAAATGCTGAGAATATTTGCAGTAGCCGCGTTATTGTGGGGATTTCCACTTACAATTATAAGTTTCGTTCTCAAAAAATCTGAGTTAGACTGATTCCATGACTCGGTCTACACATACATAAATACATGTCTGTGTGTGTACGCGTGTGTGTATAACAATCTTATCATTCCAGTACTCATTTTTATTTCTCTGTATTAATTAACCCACATTGCCCATCCACTTTTCTCAGGAAGAAGAGGAGCGGAGGCACCAGGAGCTGCTGGCCAAGCGGAAGGCAGAGGAGGAACGGGAGAGAGTGCGGAAACAAGCAGAGGCTGCCCGTGCTCTGGAGCTCAAGAAGGAGCTAGAAAGGGAGAAAGAGCGGGAACGAGAAAGACAGGCTGCTGCTGAGAGGTTGGTAGGGCCCACCAGTACCATGTTAGGTGTTTGTTTTTGAGTGCAGGATGGACTTTAATATTGTTTGCTTGTATTTCATATTGTTGCAGGGAGAGAGTGGAACGGGAAAAGGCTATTGCTCTTCAGAAAGAGCTGGAGAGAGCTGCCAAGGAGAAGGAAAGGAGAGAGCTAGAAGAAAAGAGGAGGATGGTAGGAGTCCAGAGACTCTATTCTAATCCTCTTAACCTTGCTTTGTAGAATAAGAAACATTTGTGTGCCTCAAATACAAGATCTAGAAAATAGCTCACTTATGCTCTTATGGCTTTCATCTAAGTGTATATCACCTTACAGGAAGAAGAGCAGAAGAGGGATGAAGAGGAGAGAGCTGCCCAACAGAAACGTGCTGCCGCTGCTGCAGTAGTCCCTACTGTACAGGTTCTTATTTTTATTCGTTTTTCTTCAACCTTGTGCCACTCACCTGTAATGTAATAACACAAAACTTTTATTCTTTCTCTTTCAGACTTCTGTTAAAATGCCCATGTCCAAAGCCCTCAATTCCACGATTACACACAGCTCAGCACTAAATGTTACTGTTGATATTGAGGTATGGTTCTTGTCCATTTGGTAATTATATCCCATCTAGTACACCGTGTTCCAAATTATTATGCAAATATTTTTTACTGATTTTCCGGAATAGTTGACGCAAATGATAGTCAGCATAATTTTCAAGTCATCAACCATTAGAGTATAATTCAAATGTTACTGAACAAACCTCCCAATGATAACAGAATGAAAAAAAAAAAAAGAAAGAAAAACAACTTAAAGTGCACTGTTACAAATTATTACGCACAACAGAGTTTCAAAACATTTTATAGGTTGTAAAGTCATTTGTTGAATTTACAGCATTAGGTGGTCATATTACTGAAATCAAAAGCTATTTCAATCAAAAACATCAACATAGGCCCCCTTATTTGATAGGAGTTTCACAGTCCTTGCATCCATTGAACTTGTGAGGGTTTTGGAGAGTTTCTGCTTGAATTTCTTTGCAAGGTGTCAGAATAGCCTCTCAGAGCTGCTGTTTGGATGTGAACTGCCTCCCACCCTCATAGATCTTTTGCTTGAGGATGCTCCAAAGGTTCTCAATAGGATTGAGGTCAGGGCAGGATGGGGGCCACACCATGTGTTTCTCTCCTTTTATGCCTATAGCAGCCAATGATGCAGAGGTATTCCTGATGGTTTTGTTGCAAAAAGCATGGTTCTTTTTGTACCATGGAAGAAAGTGGTCAATCAGAAACTTCACATACTTTTCGGAAGTCATTTTCACACCTTCAGCGACCCTAAAGGGGCCGACCAGCTCTCTCCCCATGATTCTGGCCTAAAACATGACTCCGCCATCTCCTTGCTGACGTTGCAGCCTTGCTGGGACGTTGACGTTCGCAGGACTCCAGAGGCACCAGCAGCTTCAAATTCCTGTTTGCTGATTTGTAATGGCATTTTAGCAGCTGCTCTCTTAATCTGATGTATTTGTCTGGCAGAAACCTTCATTTTGCTTTTATCTGCAGGAACCCATGTGTGCTCTGAATCAGCCACAAATCTCTAACAGTACGATGATCAAGCTTAAGGTTTCGTGAAATATCTAAGGTTTATACCTTATCCAAGGCACTCAACAATTTCATACTTTTCGGCAGTACAGAGATCTTTTTTCTTTCCCATATTGTTTGAAAATAGTGGTCTGCTTAATAATGTGGAACGTCCTTAAGTAGTTTTACCTTTAATTGAGCTCACCTGGCAAACCTGGCAGGTGTCTGAGATTGATTTCAGTGATCCAAAGAGCCCTGAGACACAATACCATCAATGAGTTCAATTGGGGGAAAAACAAAATATTTAATCTTTGACACTTCAATACAATTTGCATGATAATTTGGAATGTGGTGTAGTGTTTAGTAGTATTTGTTCTTAGATGTAATAAAATTATTTTATTAATTCCTGCTCCTTCAGCACTCTGTCATGAAGACCCCTGGGAGCAAAGGAACAGCTCATAACATGTCGATAGACAAGGGAGCAGGGCTTAATGTCACTGTAGATGTAGAGGTAAGATCCACACTTGTCTCCAGTTTGTTTAATGCTCCTTGTCCTTATCCTGACTAGAGGTGCCTAAGCAGCTCTGCCAGCTAATAAAAGTGCAGACTTGTCATCCAGTACTGAGACTCGAGTTTGATTGCAATCAGTACTGCATTCTCACTGTATGCAGGGAACTTTCCTGAGTCAATACAGTAGTGTGCTAGTGCTCAAATGACCAATTGTTGAAGGATGAGAACAAATGATTAAACAAGTAGAGTCTGCTTGAATGTGCTTGTGTTGGTTGTAATTAAATTCTGGAGCAACGCCAGCCCTTTGCAGATGGAACACCGGGAGGCCAAAGTCCTGGTGTGAAATACAGTACCGCCCTCTGCTGTCTAAACTAGCCAAGCACAAGCTGAGTTAGACTGAGGTGACATGTTAGAATATACTTTATAAAGAAGACTTTAATGGTTTTTTGTTTCTTTTCTTCTATGCTACAGCAATCTCCTCAGTCTTACCAGATTACACCTAAAGGGAAGAAGGTGGATGTTTTGGTGAATCCAGAAGACTATGGTATGGACCAGAACAGTGATGACTCGACAGATGATGAATCGGCTCCCAGGAAACCAATTCCTTCCTGGGCTGAGGGTATGTCAATGACCATGAGTTTTTGTGTACCGTTTGAATTATGTTTTAAATTATTTGTTCTGGAAGTAAACATGCTTTTGCCAGTAAAAGCACACATATAACAGTAATTGCAAATAAATGTAAATACCAACTTTAAAAATTTGGTTTAAAAGAACACAAGTTGAGTTCCCGACTAAATGGTGCACTCCAGTCATTGCATGGATATGTTGAATTCCGTCAGCAGAACCTGATTTACTGTAACAAATTAAGTTGCAGCAGGTGTTGTATTGTAACTGCAAATACCAGGCTTCCCGTTTGAAAATGGATAAGCTAAAAAAAAAAGATGCTTTTATAACAAGCAGATATAAAAGCATCTTTTGTTTGTTTGTTTGTTTGGGTTTGGTTTTTTTTCCATTTTGAGTCAATACTAGCATCCGATATTTTATGGACATATCTGCCCATTTTGCAACATTCACATGCAATATGCATTTACAAAATGTAGGAATTGTGCCTATATGTACATATAAAAATTTACAGAAATATATTTATTTCTGTTGCGTTATTTCTGTTTATAACAAATGCAGGAACTTACAGTAAATATATTGGCACTCATCTGCTGATTCTGATAGCATTGCATGTACCTTTTTTGATTACATTTTTTCTGCCCATATAAATGGCTGTACATTTAGTTTTCTCAGCTCTTATGCACAGTTCTGTATAAATGGGAATAAATTGCTGATCTTATGATAAAGAACTAACATTTTTACCATAATGTGTTTCAGTTATTTTGAAAAGCACTGCTGCTGCCTTCATGCAACATTTGATATTCCTAATATCCAGTATGTGTATTTCTGTTCATAGGTATGCAGCTTCAGCAGGCTGTCATGAAGCGCTATTATGACCCACTAGATCTGGACTCTTACTTTGGGGAAATTGAACAGCCCAAACTGGAGAAAATCTTTCAAAAGACCAAACCACGCTTCTTCAAACGTACTAGCTCGGCTGTCTGGCACTCCCCTCCACGTATGGGAGCCAACTAGTAGAGGGATGTGTCGTGTCAGTCTTCTGTTTTTTACTTGTTTTTTATATGTAAACACTTTTGGATTTGGTTTTATATAAATCTCTGGATTTCAACTGAATAAAGCGCTACAAAAATGTATATGAATATAGAGTAGTGGGGAAATTATCAAAATATGTTCAAAATCAGAAAACGGTTTTGCAGCCAACTTTTTTTATTCCCCCATTTGTTAGGGTTTTGAGGTGTATTGTTCATATCTGTAGTAATATGGGAATTTGTGAAGTAGCCCTACCTCCACTGGTATGTGGCTTTTCACACAGGAGCTGCTATCAATGACATTGCAATGGTCACAAGACGACACTTTGGCCCATAATCTCAAGACACAAATGTCACTAAAGCGTGTATGTAAATTCCCCTCCTTAAAACCTGCATAATAAACAATGGCTTTGAATTGAAAAGGAGTGAGGCAAACATATTTTACTTGATTACATCTCTTGATTTTTTTTTAACAAGTGTATCTCAGTTATGTAATGCAAGTGTAAATAGCTTATTTTAGAACTGGTTGTGGAATGTTTTCCTCTTTGGCTAGTTCATATTAGTACTTTAAAACAAATGATGTCACATGAAACATGTTTGTTGTAGGTGATGCAGCAGGACTTGCATCACTCAACACTGTCTTTTATGAGTGTTTAGTACGTATTTGGTGCTTAACATAGCTACCATATTTAAACCTCAGTGATAAGCGAAGCCATTCCAGCAAGACATTTTACTGTTGTTGACTGCTAATCAATATGCCAACTGAACAGCAATCACTGAACAGTTTTTTTAAATGTGGAGGGTTTTTTTTTATTAAGTTACTTGAGAGCTGCTTTATATTGATGTCATTTATATGTTTCTTCAAATAATTATTTTGAAAGAATGTTTCCCTTTTTTTTTTTTCTTCAGTTCTGCTAAATAGTATTTAGAATTGGACAGTGATTCAATCAAATGCCATGTACAGGCCGGATCCAGTGTGATCTAAACCTTCTGGTAAATTCTACTTCAGTGCTTCTGATCAGATGGAAAATTCTGCGTCACACTGTGAACGACCAATCACAACCCTGTTTGGGTCTGTGAATTTATTAATGCTAGTATTTGTTTTATTTTTTGTCTGATATATTGTAATGCACGACTGCTTCTTAATGCTGCAGCTGTTAATGTTTTTAAATATGGTCCGTCTACCTTAAAGAAATTAAATGAGTACAGATTATTACATATATTTTTTTGTGGGGGGCGTCTCTTTTTGTATGGTACAGGCTGTCTGACCAATCCCTTCAGATAACGGATCCACCGAGGGACGGGAAATATTTACATTCTGGTCTTTGGCCTTATTTTAGCTCTAAACTGTTTATTTCGGATCTTAATCTTATTCAGGTGCAGCAGGCGGCTGGGAGTAAAGCCCCTGGGGCATTTTACCGAGGTAGGTATAAAAAAGCCACACGTGTTGTTTTTCAAACATGTTTTTGTTACTTAAAACGTCTTGGGGCGCCATGGTTGATGAAGTGTACTAAATTTTGATCGTACAAATAAGCGAGAGGTGAATTTAGCGGGGAAAACGCAGTCTGTTTTTAAAAACCGTTATTCGTCTTATTTAAGACGGCGAGCTCTGTTGCTAAGCTAACTCCCCTCTGTCGAGTTATACGTTATTTCTTCCTCACTGTTATTAATGCTTAGCTATATCTATTACTTTGGGTACGTAAATCAGATTAATAACGTAGTTCATTCGTATCGATACGCTGAAATTTCCAGCAATGTTTATTTTTTAAAAAGATGACGTTATTTCATGGATTCTCAGTCTTATCCACCTGTGCCACAGAGGGGGCATAGCGTAAAAGAACGTGTTTCACTGTGAACCCCGCTCAAATCATTGTTGTTTCTGTGTTGGGTCAAGTGGTGCGAGCATTTGGACAAGTCAAGCATGACATTTTTCGAAAATATCTAGCTGTGTCAGTAGTAGTTCTGTTTGTAGACAATCCGGCAAAGAAACTACATGTTCTAGCATGCACCGCGAGGCCTGGTCGTACATCCGGGTAATTAGCGTCCACACGCCCTGAGACTGTTAGGGGTACTCTAAAGATACTACGCTATATGAGCAAAAGTATTGGGACGCTTGACCATTACACCAACAGGGATTTTAACGACATCGCATTCAAATACAGTCTTTAACATGGGGTTTGTTCCCCCTTATAGCCCGCTATAACAGTATCCACCCTTCTTGGAAGGTTTTCCACAAGATTTTGGAGAGTTTCAGTGGGTATTTCATTCTGTAGTGCCCATTCATTCTGTAGAGTATTTATGAGGTCAGGCATTGATGTTGGACGAGGAGTCCTGCCTCACAATTTCCGTTCCAGTTCATCCCAATGGTGTTGGGTGGGGTTGAGGTCGGAGCTCTGTGCGGGCCAGTCGAGTTCTTCCACAAGGAACTCCTCCAACCACGTCTTTATGGACATTACCTTGTGCACTGGGCCAAAGTCATGCTGGAGTAGAAACGGTTCTTCCCCAAACTGTGTCCACAAAGTTGGAAGCATGGTGTTGTCCAAAATGTCTTTGTATGCTGAATTAAATTAACATCCGTGTCCCATTACTTTTGTCCGTATCATGTATATTTAGTGTTTGGTGAATTAACCCTTCGTGTGGAAACGGCAGCTGCCGCTGTGTGTGGCTGTTTCAGAGCAGTCAAGACCGGCTAATAAACAAATACAGTAAACTCCCGCTTATTGCGGGGGGTTACGTTCCAAGAGCAGTAGAGGCTCATTCCGTTTAGGTGTCTTGATTGCCTTGCTAAGCGCCACGCCCAGACATGAACAACCAGCACGAGGACGAGGGATGTGGCAACGAGACCCAGACGTCACAAAAGCAAAAAAAAAAAATGCGGAAGATGTCTGCGGTTTCAGCAAATGTGCGGGAGTTTCTGAACACAATTATTAGTTTGGTTCTTAGAAAAAAATCCGCGAGAGACTGAAGTCGCTACTGCTGAACCCCTATTGAGCAGAGGTTTACTGTACAGTGTTCTGAGAGGCGGACTCCTCTACACCTCAACAAAACTGACTGAAGCCTGCTTAAATCTGAACCGATTTTCTTAAACTTGAACACAATGCTGAGTAGTTATTGGAATTAAACTTTGTTATTGGAGGTAGATGTGATCGGCTCTCTCGCAAAACATTTAACCTTCTGAATAGCCTCAGCTTCCTATGAATAGGCATCATGAAGTCTGAATGATTTAAATCATCATCATAAAATTAAAATCATCATCATAAAATTCATAAAGCGAAAAACATTTTGTCACTTTTTCTGAGCGTGAAAATAAATCAATAGCTCACATTATTTAGCACAATATTATTGTGATACAGTGGTGCCAAGTATTCAAATGTATCTTTTTAAATACTCAGACGTCCACAAGATTCGTGTGGGGTGAACTGTGTTATTTTCCTATTCGACTTAAAACATTTTAATTGTATATGGGAAAAATGCATTGAATAACAAAATTGAATCGCAATACTTTCTGCATTATAAAATGTAAAGAATCACAGGAACATTGTGTTACCGCTACAACCTCTGCAGACTGGACAGTTGCCATTCTGCAAACAATGTCAAGTGTTGTTAATCTCAAAATTTGATCTTCTTATCTTCTTTAATTCACTCTAGAGCCAGTGTTATATATAATATTATATATCATAGTAAAATGCTGCAATACAATACTGTAGTGCTATGTCATGTATTACAGTATATTACTGTATATAAAATAATAAAATGATAGTGCTATAGCACAAGAATGAATATAATGTGTCAATTGTTTGAGACCAATGTTCAGACATACATACATATGAATATAAACATGACATAATTGGGCTGTAGAGCAACTAGTTTAGAATCAAAGTAGTTCCCTGTCTTCAGCAAACCTTAGTTCCTCTCTATCTTATACATTTCACAAATATGTGAACAAATATCAATTCTGGGCATTTTTAGCTTTTTGCCAGTTTGCTAAACCTATGGAGTTACTGGCATTTTACTTCAATCATTTTATGTATGTACCTGTCACAAAATTGTCTTAGTATTATTGAAAACACAGATTTTATACTGACCTTGGATCATTTTTTTCTCACTCTCCTAAGCATCCAAATGTTTTGCTACCATTTTTTTCTAAATCAGACCCTCCCTTCTGTCCACAGATGAATCGTCTTGCAGTGGTGTGCATCTGTCTGGCTTTAGTGGCTTCAGTCATGGCCAAACGAGGAGGAGGTGGCTTTAAAGGGGGTCTCAGTTGGGGCAAAGGAGGCAGCTCAAGTAATAAAGGAACCGGAACCAAAGGGTCGTCATCATCAAGTGGAACGCGCTCACAACCAGCAAATTACCCTCGTCAGCCTCAAGTGCCTAACCAAAATCCACCACCATACCCTGGCACAGGTGGAGGGTACCCAGGAAGAGGGGGAGTCGGAGGATACCCCAATCAAGGAGGATACCCCAATCAAGGAGGATACCCCAATCAAGGAGGATACCCCAATCAAGGAGGATATCCAGGGCAAGGACGGTATCCAAGTCAAGGAGGCTACCCAGGAGCAGGATCACACCCAGGAGCAGGATCATATCCGGGTGCTGGTTCAAATCCAGGAGCAGGTTCATACCCAGGAGCAGGATCATATCCGGGTGCTGGTTCATATCCAGGAGCAGGATCACGCCCAGGAGCAGGTTCATACCCAGGAGCAGGTTCGTACCCAGGCCGAAGTGGGGGCTATGGTAACCCTTATCCTCAAGGAGGCTCTTACCCTGGGTACCCAGTGCGTGGAGCATCACAACCAGGTTCCTATCCTGGTCAATATGGTGGTGTGCCAGGTGCAGGAGGATACCCTGCAGCACCTCAGTACCCGTACTGGAACCCCAACAATAAAATTATCAGCCCTCGTTACGGTGGAAACTACGGATATGGTGTTAATGGGTATCCTGGAGCTGGGGGTTCTCCTTTTGCCCAGTCTGTGCATAATATGGGCATGAGACCTTCTCTTCAGTCAAAAGGTTTTGGCAAGCAAGCGGTAATGGCTGCTGGTGTTGGTGCTGTCGCAGGCATGGCATTAGGCTATGGCCTAGGCAGTTTCCCACGCCCACACTTTATGTTTCACAACCCACAGGAGGAATATTACTATAATCACTACATGTACAGACGTTATGGCACTAGGCCTGCTGATGGTAACACAGACCCTAGCTCCCCAGGTGGTAGGCCAGGTGATTCTGGATCGAGCTCCACTGGCTCCGAAGTCAACAATGCTTATGATATCTTCCGGAATCCTCCACCACAGTCTTACGACAACTACATGGACAGCTGCATGAAAAGAACGGACTTGTTGCAAGGGGAACAAGGTAGGAGAAGTAAGAGAGCTGCTGAAGACTTAGAGCCCGTGGATCTGTCAGACACTGAAAAAGTCAGTGATCAAGGAAATGATCCAGGCATTTCACAAGCCGAGAAACTAGCTGGAGCAACAGAGGTTCAGGTATCAGATAGCAGAATGCAGAGTGAGGTCACTGGGGAGGAGGCCAAGACCATCAACACTACAGATAGCCCAGTACCTACAGCCGCAAAGCTTACTGGTGCTACGGAGCCACCCCGCCAACAAGAGGAGAAGGAAGATGATGATACTGTGAGCATAATGGAAATCGGCTATCCAGCCCTAATTGAGCAGCTGAAAGCACGACGGTGTATTGAACTTTACATGGCTTATGCAGAGCACCATGCTCAGCGGCAGACCCAAGACCGCAGCAGTGCTGACGGGCCCTCTGCAGGGGGTGGAGAGCAGCCCAGGCCCCTCAGCCATGGAGTCATACTAGTGCTGAGCAGCACCATATCTGTCATCATCAGCTCCATGCTATTGCACTGATTGTAGTAATGTTTTTTTTTTTTTTTACAGAACCTGTACTGCACCTTCTTGTTGATACAAGTGAGCTACAGAGAGATTTCCTGTTCCCTAATAGGTAGACAGACCATTTGAGAAGTAATGGCACTGAGGGCTTATTTTGTGGATACTGATTAAGCCTAGTCTTTAAGTAAGTTGCAGTGGCAGTGGTCTTTTAACATTAAAAATTTTGTTTAGTCTAGACTTAATCTGGGTCTGGGAAACCGGCCCTATGTCATCAGAAAATAGTCTTGTCTACTTTTAACTACTCGGGTTAATAAACAAACTTCAGGAATACATACTGCTGTCCTCCTAAAGCTGTGGCTGTTCTAAATTAAATTGGTTAAATGCATGGGACTGTGTCCAAGCCTTTATACCACAAGTACTATCTTGATATTTGGCCAGAATTAAAGGTGTAACATGATTGCACTTCTCAGCATGAGACATGCGGCTCCTTGTAAAGCACTACTATTGTTGGAAGCTACCTTTTTTTCATCCTTTTTATTTATTTATTTATTTTACACTCATTTGAACAGATCACATTACATTTTATGATTACCTGAAAAATGTTCTTTTGACATTACCGTCCATTATACATTACAGCAGGCAACAAAAATTTGTTTCATTACATTTTGTAGTGTTTCTTACACAATCTCAGCACGCTGATTTCGGTCGTATTTATTTTCATGTAGCTTCAAGGGTTTAGTTAGAAACTGAATTTTTAGAAAAAGCTAAACTCGTCGGCTCAGCTGACATGGTCTTTTGTTATCCTTATAACTTTTTTGCATTTTAATATGTTGTTTGTTTGTTGTACATGTAGATAACAGGGTTGCCAACTCTCACGCACTGTGCGTGAGACACACGCATCTGACTGTCATCTGTTTGGTTCATACTGATGACTCAACTCACAAGAGACAAAAACGATCCAGTGTACACTTTTAAAGCTTGGAGGATTATTTGCATCGTTACTTTACTTGTGCATGCAAAATAAATGTTGTTGCTCCCACTGGTGTTAATATTTTGTAAATTCCATGCATGCTGGTTAAAGCAGATTGCTTGTATATGCTATATATACATGGAATTTAGTTTATCTCTAGAACCATTGAAGGTAGGAACAAAACTGACATGATTTTCTGAATCAGCGTGCAAAACTTGACTAAGAAACATCAAAAATTGCAATGAAACAGACCTTTCATAAAAATGTGTTACCCAGAGTTATGAATGTTGTTTTCCTTCACCTGAAACACGACCATTCTGGAGAGACAATGTTTTGTTTCAGTGGTATGTCTTTTTTTGTTCTGAATGAAGGTAAAACTTTATCACTGCCATGGCATCAAGATGATCTTTATGACCCCGCTGCATGAGATTCTGTGTAGGCTGCTGCTCTCTCAAACAAAACCAGTTGCATGATGTCTTGATTTCTGCAGATTCCAGTGCACACAGCTTTGGGATGTATTTATATATCAAATGCTTACAAGCAAATATCTACTAACTCATCTATAGTGCTGAAAGAGACATAAACAACATATAGAAGGTTTTTTCTTTGTTGAATACTTATTTATTTAGACTTGCCGTGGTAATGATTTCAGCAGTTTTATAGATTGTCTTTTTACTAGGGGTGTCACATGATTTAAAAAAATCGAATTATTTGTAAGCTCTGTGACTCATTCATCTGGATTAATCGCACACATTTTTCCTTTAAAAGTATTTTAAAATGTTAATGAATAATCAACATTACAGACTTTCAACATCTCTTTTATTTAATAACTCTTTCTGCACTATCCATGTGCAGTAATGGTCACAGCAATCAAAAATATGACCTAATATGCTAAAATATGACCTAACAAGGAAAAAATCAAAACTGCTTCAGCAAGAACAATGATAGAACTAAGTCCATCTATAAAGTGCAGTTTAAGACATTGAACGTACAAGCATGAGTGTCAGAAGCATTTTAATGTGGGGATGCTGCACGCGGCGTCTCACGTGTATCACTCGTACATCACCCTTAATATCATAGTTCCGGTGTTCTGATGAATTACGCTACCCTGTCGAAAAATGCTCCCTTTAAGTTTATACAGTTCTATTCTAGGTTCTAACACTGAGAAATGCTACCATGAAGCAGGACACAGACTACTTCAAATTGTACCATGCTAACAGCTTGTGGTGATTCTGGACAGTGCTCACGTTTCATACAGCATTCTGCAAACTGCAGAAAATGTGTTTTTTTAAGAATCGGAATCAGAAAACCTTGCGTGTGATCCTAGAGGAAACTGTTTATGTGATGACTGCAAAAACAGACCCCAGAGTAGCGAAACACACTCATATGCCCTTAACCTGTACACTGAAGACAGCGTGTAGGAGCAAACAAGTACATGTACAAGTCGAAAGTAACAATTAAAAGTGCTTTTAAGGAATTAATCACCGTAAACCAGTGACTCCAAAGTAAGGTAGCGCAGATAAACCAGTGTCCAACGCAAGATAACACAGATGAGCCAGCTTCCCTAATGCTACGTAGCACAGATTTATGAGAGTGGCGCTGAATTCCAAGACCGTGAAACTGCACATGTGCAGAAGGGCGCGATGGCACATCTCGATGGGTAGCATGTATCGGCAGAACAGCGGACCGGGTTAAAGTCACGTGGTGCGATTAATCAGCGTTATTTTTTTTTAACACTTTTTTTTAATTTCGATCAATTAATTTTTTCTGTGATTACTTGATCGAAATTAACACGTTAATTAGACACCCCTACTTCTTATATACACATATTTTAGTGTGTGGATTGGTGTTTTGAGTACATTTGTTTTTAGCGCTGTCAATAAATATTTCGCTGATGACACAATGACACTGGACTCTGTTAACCTACAATGTTGGCTCTGAGTCTGCTTAAAGCATTTAGCTCAGTAGACTGTTTCTGTTTTTTGTCAGCTGTACTATATGCTGTCCTGCCCTGTACTATTGTTTTTTTTCCTCTTGTGTTTTTAAGTTCTTGCACTTTCTTTTGCACTCAGTGTAGTCTTGTGTTGTTTTTGTCAGACAAATGTAATCTTTCAGTGAGATACACAAAAATTCTTTTAGAGAAATGCTCTTTTTTTTCTAAAAAACATTTATTTTTCAGCCCTGTGTTTACCAAAATAACGAGCCTTTTCCCACAATGCTAAACAAGGTAGGAGAACAAATAAAGGAATCTGACATAATTGCTCTCACCAAATTCCTTCCAAACTGGGGTTCTACACACCACTACCACCTTCCAGGATTAATGAACACAAAGCTGTGGGTGCGTTTTTTGTTCAAGTCCATGTACTTACAGCACATTAACTGACTTATCAGCTTATCAAGTTAATGAATACTTATTTATATTTTGTTTTACTTAAACTGCAATGTTAGACTTTTATTACAGGTAAACAATGATGGTCGATTTGCCAAGTTAACGCGTTCTTTTTATTACTGAGTAATCATCACTAACTCCTTAACCTGTAGGTTTACTATTCAATAAATAATGTTAACATTTATCGCTTGCTGTCTACTGTAAAGTATTTACCAACAATTCTAAAAATGCAAGTTATGTAAGTCATGTAATTATGTGAGAAAATGTTGTGTGGAGGGAAAAACATGAATGCACATACAGATCCTACAGTCAAAGAATGAAGCCTGTCAGTAATGAACTTGCAAGTTGCCTGATTATATTAAGATTAACTGACCTTCTGAAAATGTGTGTTCATCTAGGTTATGATGGGCATCAGTAGTCCAGGGTCTTCTCAATGTCCCCAAAACCCAGCTTTCATGATAAATGTGTAGTTGAATTCACAGGGGTGTAGAGATGGCTCCAGTATAGTGTTAGACCAGAGACCCAGAATGCCCTAACAAAACCCTGACAAATATATAAGCTGTTTTGCACAGGGCATTAACAACAGGTATTGCTAGCAATGCCTAACGTGGCCATGACCTAGCTTTCCAACTTGTATAGGACATCATTCCCAGCTCTGAGGTAAATTGAACACAACCTGTATGAGCAAAACGACTAAGGATGAGCCTCATATTTAAAAGAATAGTTCAGGTTTAGTCAATGAGCAAATGTCTGTTCAGAGTCTAGGTTTGCCCTAATGCTAAAAACAAAATACTAGAAGTTAATGGTTGCCCAAAAAAACCCACAAATAATTTCTGTAAAAAATACGTCACCCAAACTTCTCACAACTTGCTCAAACTGTGAGTACTTTCATTCAGCTTGTGCACAAAGCAGTCATAATTCGGAGGATTGTGTCCTAAACAAAACTGATAAAACAGAGCAAGCAATCTGAAACCTCAACACAGAATGTCTCCAGATCCTTCAGGCTCTTTGGTTCTTTTTTTGGACTTTCTTCCTCAGCTCACCGACAGATTTTCAGTGTTGTTTAGGACAGGAGACTGTGATCATTAAACCCTTTTTATGTGAAAATGAACGTTCTGGATCATTGTCTTACTGACATGTTCAACCAGGACCCAGTTTTAGCTTCTTGACCAGCCAGATCTTCATTTCAAATATTCATGACACCATGACACCATGTTTGAATTTTCATGGGGTCCATGACACCCGCCAAAACACCACAGATCCATTTTACTTAGAGTGGGGATGATGCTGTTTCTGTACAGCCATTCCTTTTATGCCAAACCCACATTTACTTTGTTGGTCCTGAAGTGGTGTCTAATTACAAAATGCTACCATCTTCTGCAAATCTCAAGTCATCTTCTACAAATCTCAAGTCATAGTCCTGGGAGAATGTTTTGCCACCGTCCTCCTCATTGTGTGGAGTTAAAATAAACATATCTTTTTTCCAGACACGTGCAGTACAGCTCCAGTTGTTTTAAACTCTGATGACCTAACAGTTGAAATGCAACTATTTTATAGCCAAATAGTTTACACACTTTTGCTCTATCATTAGTGCTTCATCTAATTTCCTCCATGCTGATGAATGACCAAGGAAATTTTGCCTCTATGTGAGCTCATAAAATATGAAACAGGTAGTCATCGACGACCACTAAAGAGTTCCTAAGCACTCCGGTGAACTTAAAAAGTGAAATATAAATGGGAATGTGCTTGTGTTTTGTTCATAAGATTTTCAAGGGATACATTATAGACTTTGACACCCCAATACCCTAATACTCTGGAAACCACAGAAACCTCTACCTTTCTAATACTTGAATGAATGAAACTGGTTGTACAAATAAAAACCTTCTTAATGTGGCAGCTCTTAATTTCCTACTTTGTAGTCTCGAGCATTCCTCCATCACATTAAACCTGCTGCAGTAATCTGTATTAATTACTGCTGTTTTTTTTTAAACCCCTTAGCATCTGCCAGTTGCTTCTAACTGAGAATATATTGAAATCCCTCGGTATTGCTATTGTCATATGGTATGGACTTTATCAGTTTACTAAGAAATTTCAGGAGGCATAAAGGTACTGAGAGCTTTGACTGTGAATGACACAAACCTGTTCCACATGAAAAAAACTACGAGTTTAACTATTATTATTGTTATTACTATTATTATTACTATTACTATTATTATTATCATCATCATCATCATCATCATCATTATTATTATTATTACTAGTATTTGTTGTTGTTGTTGTTATAATGGTTGTTGTTGTTCTTATTGTTATAATAATTATATTTCCTGAGTGAAGAGAAAAAGGGAATGGACATAGAAATGGATAAAAATGTAAGAAGAATTGGATATAATGACAAAAAAATCTTTACCTTTCAAGCTCATTCATTCTCTTGTGTTGTACATTTCATTTGTTGAAGGTAATATTGTGTACATGGATGAAATCCCAGCCTCAAGTAAAATAGAACAAAAAAAGGGATTTGAGAGGGGTCCCAGTAACTGTGATAAAAATGTATTAGTAAGAGTTTTTGTTTTCTTGGATGACTGTTCCATATAAACACAGTGCAACCAAAATCAGCACTCTCATGCTGGCAGGTGTTTGTTTGTTTTGAAACTGTTTGTTACTCCTGGGCCTCATCATCTGTTTTATCCTCTGTTTTGTTGCTCAGTTTTGAGTTCACCTGATCCACTCAGGCTGACTCAGGTGGACGTAGATCCGCACACAAAGTGGCTGTTTGACTCTAATGATCTCTGATCAACTTTCCTAATTGTTCCCTGGGTATGGAATTAACGGCCCCTCGGGGCGTTTTAGCTGCAAGACAACTGTCCTCAAACATCTTATTTTACTGGTCAAAATATACACAAAGGCAGGAAGCCTGTCACAACCACTCCTCTTCATTCTGCTGTTGTGGAAAACTCTAACACCTGGGAGAGGGCGTCTTTAATGCAGAGCATCCAGGGAGGAAAAGCATTACACAGAGGAGGATCATTACTGTGCTTAAGCAAGCGGAGATAAAATAAAGTGAGTTTAGCCCTGTCCCCGGTTCACCAGTGAGGTAATTAGCCCCCCAGCTTCAGCTGCACATGATACAACATGCCTCAAAGATGTTGATAGTTATGATGGAGCTAACACACACAAACACACACACACACACACACACACACACACACTCACTGACTTCTCTCACTCTAGACCTTTTGAGAGTCTCAAAGAGGAAAATTCTTGCATAATTTTGAAAATGGTTTGATGAGAAGTTTGGTGTGAAATATTCTGTTCTAAAACACTTACCAAGTCAGAGTTGCTCACATTGGTTGTGACAAGAAGAACCAAGCGCCTGATAGGCGCCTGACCAGATGCCACTGAAAGCTTTTTCTCAGAAAGTCATTAAATGAAATGGTTATGATCATCCTGCCCGAGGCCTGGCAAATATTTTTCGTATCTTCTTCTATTTTACTTTTGTCAGAAGTAGATCTAAATAATCAGAAGACATGTAGGTTCACTTGTAGTTTTGGACAGGCAATAACATGGTCATATTTGTGTTGTAGACATATAATAATACAAAAATAACATTTTAAAGATAATAATAAAAAAATAATAAAAAGTACCAGTGTTTACACAACTGGGACCGATAGTGTGTGGAATTGAACCACAAATTGGATAAACCCAAAATAATTTCTTTTGCAGATAGATTTTATGTACGATTTCTTAGCACTTAGCTTTTACTCCTGCAGCCACCAACACCTCATGTACACCTACTAGGTTTCTCATGGCATCAGAACATGCTACTTGAAGTCTCTGTATTCTCTATTTTTGGTCATTTGACCACGAGCACCACGTAGAGTGGTGGACAACATGCTCTGAACAGAGACTTCTGTACATGCACTAAACTTGTGTAAGTGAATATTAGCTTGTGCTGGCATAATGAGGCTTTGCCTATAGATATCACCTATCATCTATCATTTGACCTGGCACAAAATGACCAAAATGTGTTACCTTACTACAGACCCATAGATCATTACTAAACCAATAAAAGCAGGAAATCTTTGGTGTTTTTTGGTTCTACAGATTGTGAAGCCGGTGTTACCAGCATTATATTTGGTAGCACGTTCCACACCAAACACAGCTGCTGGAGGCTAGAGCTACTTGGGCAAAAGACCACAAGGTCTTCTACATACATAATACGGTTCACTCAAGTATTACCAGTCACACACCCGGCATTACAGGCTTTCAGTTGCTTTCCAAGATCATCAATATGAAGATTAAAAAGACCAGGAAATAAACTGCCCCTTGTCTGACACCACTGCTAACTGCTGACCCATGATTACCACAGGTTACTTGCACCACCCCTATATCTGAGTTTCCCTACAAAAAAGAAATTCACATCAAATCACTGATTGACTTACCTGAAAGGCCAACATGTATAACTTATAAGCCATTTCCTCTGGGATCAATACAGTCTTCTGATTCTGATTCTAATATTTATACTTATGTACTTATACTTTAGCATAGTGTGTGATTGTGATTGTGTTTGTTTGTGTGTGTGTGTGTTCCTTTTGTTTATTGCTCAGAATATGTCAGTTCACTTTTGAGAAACTGAGGCCTTTTTTTTAGCCTTTTTCAAAAAAGAAGCCCCTATACATATCTGCACATTGTATAAAATGCAATTTCTCACACTATATCTTTTTTTTATATGTATTGATCTCACTATAATATTTATTATATTTTAAAATATCCAAGACAGCTCCAGTGAGAAGGAGTTAGAATGATCTGGATGAAGCTGGGCTACAACAGAGTACTGAATTATGTTCCTTTTTTTAGGCCACTGCTCCAGATTTCTCGGTCACGGTTAATTACGCTGTGCTGCACTCTTTAATAATAATAATAATAATACATTTTATTCATAGGCGCCTTTCTAGCACACAAGGACACTTTAGTGACACAATAATGTTCCTTTTTTATTTCTCTGTCACGGCACGCTTGTAGTTTGGACTTTATTTTAGTCATTTCTTTTCATCAGAAACACAGATACTATTCAGTTGTCTTTTATAGCAGAGGCACATGAATTCTAGAACCACAGATCATGAGACACTTTTGAGTGTGATGCTTTTAAACTGTGAATTAGTCACTTGTAAAGAATAACAAAGTTAATGTTAAACAGCTGTGTTCCTGACATGGCCTTCGCCTCAAATATTCTGCAATGTATCATTAATAGTTTTTTTTTTTATATTTCAAATTTATTTTTTTCTATATTTATTTTTTTTAGAAGCTACTTGTGATTTTCCTGAGGATTTGGTTTAAATAAAGGGTCACGTTGCTATTTCTGTCTTTGTCAGTGTGGACCTCAAGAAAGCACCTTTTACTTGTTTGTTTCATTTTATTTATTGCACTCAAACAAACAACTATATAGTTGCATGAACTTAAGTCAGCTGTGCCCCACAGTTACATTCACTCAGAGAGTAGAATAAGCACACACAGACTTTGTGACTAACAAAATTCATTAAACAAATTTGAAACATTTCAGTGCATTTTATTTAGTTTACATTCCAATGGAATTTCTTCAAAGTAAAACTGGATTTTCTTTGGATCACAGTAAAAAGACTTCATTCATTCTTTATCATTGTTTTACATAAAACAGTCACTTAAAGACATCACAACTGTGGATGTGGTCAAACAATCCCATATGGTTTGTTTTTTGAGTGTGTATATTGCACATTCCAGATTTCCTTTATATTACATATTAATAGGTCAATTAAATCAAAGCATGAGGGCACATAGAGAATGGCTCTCGTGGTGTCCTAGGATTAGTGTTGGTTCAGCGTCTTTGTTTTATCAGTCTGTTCCAGTATGACTGAAATGACGCTGTCCATAGTGCTGAAGTTATTCTCATTATATTACATCACATTACATTATATTACATTACATTCATTTTGCAGCCACTTTTATCCAAAGTGACTTACAATTTGAGGAAACACTCAAGTTTCGGGATAGTGGGGGAACCGGAGGAGAGTCACAAGTGCTAATGCTTTAAAACATGAAAGTACATAAACAGCAAACCGTAAGGATTACTGGACTGCAGGCACAATTACAGCAGCAGTTTCTCATCTGAGTTATTGACGGTACACAAAAGTAGGCTTCAGTATCTGCACATGTACAAATCCAATACAACAGCTGTTCCTGCGCCCAGTGCGTTGTGTCTTGTAGCATATACATACTCTTATTTTTAGTTTAGTATTAATTGTGCTAATTTGAATTACTGCATTAAAACAGATAGTAACAAATATATCACATTTGTATTCACTACGGTTTAATGTGCTGTCTCGTCTCCTGTGGCACGGTTAGGCCTTGTGCACCACAAACACGGCTTGACCGCTGGGTGCGATGGATCTTTCTCCACTTGCCGGATTAACTCTGTAGAGAACAGAAAGCAGTACAGTGTATTAAGTGAACCCGATTTTTATGTAAACTGCTTGTGAATGCAGTAATGAGCATATATAACATCACCAAACCCTCAGTGCTAGGCCAAGTTCACAGTTCTAGGCCAAGTTCAAGCCTTTAAATTTACATGACTTAAGTTGGTCACAAGGTAAACCCAGCAGTAAATCTTTGACATTAATGCAGAAACATACTAAAAGAGAGCAACTGTGTGTATTTTATAAATGCTCACTTTATACATTTGAATCACTGATCATTTTTCTGTCTTGTCTTCGAGACTAAACCTTGAATCATAGGAAGTATTAGTAATGTACTGAGAATGTCTAAATCTCACATCTTACAATCTTATAATTTCCATCATATTTATGGAGTACACATTAGTTAAAGCAGACTAAAGCTGAGTGAAACATCCTTGCGTAAGATAAACATGGGACAGACTTATATAGTGGAGTGCTGTGGATTACACAGATAGAGAGAGAGAGAAATCTAATTCTCTTCTGAGTAACTCTTATGGACCAGACCTCAAATTAGATAAAAAAAAATAATGTGCCAAAAGTTGTTCTTTGGAGTGATGCCACAGAACAACTTTTTATTTCAATGGAGGTTTCCCAGCTGTGCTTTTGGCTTATTTAATGCTCCAAACACACTCGATCAAACCATTTAGCTCAGTAACATTTGAGGTGTGTGTTAAAGCAGAGAAAACATAAAAATGTGCAGGATCGTGGGCCTCCAGGACCAGGGTTAGGGACTATAGCTGTGAAGAGCCTCTACAACAATCATGTTTTTGAACCAATTAAGCTTTTTTTGCTTCCCAAAACATTTAATGATGTATATTAGTGTCTGCTTAGGGTTTTACATCAGTGGTTTACACATTAATGGGAAGAGACAGACAACTGGATAAAAAGAGACAAAGAGAGAGAGAGAGAGAGAGAGAGAGAGAGAGAGAGAGAGAGGCAGAGTGAGAGAGAGATATACAGATAGAAAGAGAGAAAGATCGATAGAAAGAGAGATCTCTCTCTCTAGACAGAAAAGAAGAGAGAAAAAGAGAAATAGGGATAGACTGATAGATAGAAAGAGAGAAACAGAGAGGGAGAGATGCCCTATCTCTTCTGGGTTTTTTTTGTTTGTTTGTTTGTTTTTGTTTTTTACCCCGCGTGTTTGCAGGGTACTCTCCAGACTCTGGTGAGCAGGATGTGCCGCAGGCCCGTGCAGCCCCGGATGTAGAGCAGGGGTGTGAGGGCCGCGTTGAGGCGCGGCAGCACGCGCAGCGGGTCGGTGCCCTCGTTGCGGAACGAGTAGCACGCGGCGCCCGTGAAGTTGCACACGATGATGTGCAGGAAGATGGGCAGCCAGGCCGCCAGGAAGCACACGGCCACCAGCACGATGAGGTAGACAGAGGCGCGCTTGCTCTCGCGCTCGGCGCTGGGCGGCTCGCGCTCCAGCTGGTAGCGCGCGATCAGGAAGAGGCGCACGTTCAGGCCGATCATGATGGCCACGGTGAAGAGGTTGCTGACGAACGTGCCGATGCTCGTCACGTTCTTGGCGACGCCCACCGTCACCAGGTTGTTGACGGCCACGATCACGAAAGCGTACAGCCAGTAGGCCGCGATAACGGCCAGCGTGCGGCCGCGCGTCATGCGGCACGTGTAGCTGAAGGGCGCCGCCACCGCATGGTACCGGTCCGCCTTCGCCGCCAGGATGGCCATGTAGGACAGGCCCAGGAAGGTGGGCGCGATGTAGAAGGTGCGCGTGGGCGAGTCGTAGCTGTCCCGCACATCCAGCGCGCCGCAGTAGTAGAAGGACACGCCCGAGCACACGTCGCTCAGACACGTGCTCAGCATGTACATGCAGCGGTTCTCCGCGCGCAGCGATCGGCTCAGCACGATGGAGGCGAACACGGACGCGTTCAGGAACACGATGGTCGTGGCCAGCAGCACCGTGAACAGGAAGAACAGCACGTTCTCCAGGCTCGTCAGGGGCACCACGGGCCCCAGGCCCGCACTCCGCACCGGGGTCGAGTTAGTCAGCTTGACGGGAAGCGCACAAAAGCCATGAGGGCAAAAGAGGATGGAGAGGGGAGGGGAACGGGCTTTAGAGGGGCTGCAGCACGGGGTGACTCTTTTAAAACGACGTGAAGGGTCTCCCCAGACTGTCCAAGACCCTCGTGTCTGGCTGGCAAAACACCCCAGTGGCCCACGCGAGGGATCACACATCAGTTTGTTGTTTTCATGACAGGACAGGCCTGGTATTTTTAGCCCTGTTCCTCATGAGTCTCTTCTAACTCACTCGCTATTATTTCAGTTCAGCATGTAAAATATGGACTTATGATGCTCATTAATCAGGAACAGTTCTTATATACATATATATATATATATATACATATATATATATATATACAGTCGTCAAACATGCAATTGTTAATAGTTAGAATGCTAAACACAAATTAACTCCTTTGAAATATACATTTGGGCTGGAATAACATTACTCCAGGGAAATGAAATGTAGATGAAAAAATGTTAGTAAAAATGTCTGTAATGTTGGGAAACTCCATATAAAGATTCTTTCTGCTCACATAGGCTCAAAGAACATGTTACTTTTTCCAATATACTTTACAAATAACAGTAAATAGTTTCTTGTAAAATGTACAATTTTTACAGCTGCATGCTGTGTCTGGAGGGGAGAAGAATGCTGCAGTGTTTTCACTGTTAATGGGCCTTCAGGTTTCATGTGCAATTAGTGCACCCGTCTACACATTTTCCTTTCAGTGTTTTGGAGTGTTCGATTCCTCAAACTGCAGAAACTTACCAAATAAATCTGTTCAAACTATTTTTATTACAGAAACACGTTGTAGCATTACAATTCAAACATTTGAAAAATTTAATACTGTTGAAAGACTTAATGAAAGCCATGTTTGTAGTGTTTGTTGCGTTGGTTCCTTATTAATGACTGTCATACTCTCACATCTTAGTCTCACATCTCAATCTTACACTTTCCCTCCTGTTGTGTCACATAGAGACTGCGCATCCAGTTCCATATATTCATATTTTTCTTTAATTCTCTAAAACCATAAGTCTATAAGTTGCACAGAATGAAAAAAATGAAGATGCTTAGTTTATTTCAGCTGAGTCGATCTGCACCTTAATGTTGATTTCATTGGATTGTCATGTTTTCTGATGAAGTACTGAAAAGTAACAACCTAGTAATAAAGATTTCAAGTAAAAAAAAGATATGCTGCTAAGATACCTTATATGGATCTTAACATTTATGCCACATAATGGCTTGCCTATAGTTCCCATATCATGAAAAAAAACCCTCACTTTTGTTGAAATCAAACTTTAAAGGTAGTACGTGAACTGTTTTGAAATCTAAGCCAGTCCGTTTTGAAATTGCTATTTTATGATGACATGAAAACTGACATATTTTTTGTCCCATCACTTTAGTCCCACCATTGACATTAAAGCTGTAAGGAGTTTTTGGAAATGGTCATGTTAAAATAAATTGTTACTGTTTTTTGTACATAAAACCTCACAGCGGTCAAAAGTTGGCCTTGGGAGAAAATTAGAACAAGAAAAATGTAGGACATCTGCCCTTGAAGACATTTATTACACTTTCTGACTGGCAGGCCTCAGTCGGTCAGGATCGGTAACAGGACTTCAGCCAGCATCACCACAAACGCTGGCATTCCACAGGGTTGTGTCCTCAGCCCCGTCCTCTACACCCTGTTCACCCACGACTGTGTCGCCTCCAACAAAGACAACATCATTCTAAAGTTCGCGGATGACACAGCAGTGATCGGTCGCCTCACTGGAGGGGATGAATCGGCTTATAGGAGAGAGGTGGCCGGCCTGGTGTCATGGTGTGAGGACAACAACCTCACCCTCAACACTAATAAGACAAAGGAGATGATAGTGGACACAAGGAAGAAGAGGAGGCCTCATCAGCCACTGTTTATCCGGGAGCTTGAAGTGGAGAGGGTGAGCAGTTTTAAGTATCTGGGCGTCAGTGAGGACCTCACCTGGACACTGAACACCACACAGCTGGTCAAGAAGGCTCAACAGTGGCTGTACTTCCTGAGGAGGCTGAGGAAGTTTGGTATGTCAGCCAAGATCCTCAGCAGCTTCTACAGCTGCATTGTGGAGAGCACACTAACCAGCTACATCACTGCATGGTACGGCGGCTCTACTGCTTAGGACCGCAAATGCCTGCAGAGAGTGATAACAACTGTGGAGAAGATCATCAGGACTCCGCTGCCCTCTTGGCAGAGCATCTACCACAGCCGAGTACATTGGAGAGCTGCCTCCATCCTCAAAGACCCCACACACACCCAACACGGACTGTTCACACTCCTGCCCTCGGGACGAAGGTTCAGAAGTGTGAAATCTAGAACTACCCGACTAAACAACTCCTTCTTCCCCACTGCCATCAGACTCCTTAACAGCTGACCCACCTCATACTGTAACTTTGCACATTAAGCTCTTTTTGCACATCCCCTTCATCTACCTCATACTGTGATTATTGCTCCTTTGCACATTTACTTAATTTTGCAAATGCACTTTAATATTTATCTACATCTGCACATCACACTTAGGTCTTCACTAACTTATTTTTATATTATACTTATATTAGTATAATATATACTTATAATATAACTTATACTTATATTAACCTAACCTCAGCATTTGTGTGTGGACAGCAAAGAAAGAATTTCATTGCACAATGAAATGTAATTTGTACTGTACATATGACAATAAACATTTTGAATCTTTGTGTCTTTGAATGTTGAATGTATTTACAGGCCTACCTGGCCTCAGACTTTGTCCATTTTAAAATCACTGTTTTTAAAATGACACAAAAATTTACACACATAGACCAGCTTAACTTTATGCTCGAAGCAGTCTAGTCCCATCCATTCACATTAACGCTGTAAGGATTATTTGGAAATGGTCGTGTTAAAATGAATTCTGGCTGTTTTGGGGCACAAAACCTCACAGCTGTCAATAGTTGACCATGGCGGAAAAAATAACACAAGAAAAATGTAACGTATCTGCCTTGCAAGACCAATATACAGTGTGATTACAGGCCTTCCCGTAGGCCTAAGACTCCAGAATATCACTCACAGAAAGAGAGGGCCACAGATAGCAGCCCTGATGCTCAGACCTCGCATGGCTGCACATGTACATAGAGCCACTGTAACTCTGGCATCCTTATTACACTTACACTGTAAAAAAATAAAATTCAGCTCATACACCGTAAATTTAAACTTATGTTCTACATTACTGTTACAACCCTACAGAGCACAAGGTCAGACTGGAAAATCAACAATCCTGTGCCAACTGACACATGAGACAGCTTAAATCAGAATATATCATTTGTTACTATTTTTTTTTATTGAAAAAAGGGTCAATAAATACTTCTACTACTACTACTATTACTACTACTACTACTACTAATACTAATAATAATGATAATGATTTGTTGTTGTTAATAGTTGTTTTGTTAACTTGTTGTTATGTTATTAATAAAGATGATATTGTTATTAATTAAAAACAATAATGCATGTATATTATATTGTTATAGAATTGTCATATGTGATTTTAGGCTACTATTATTATTATTGTTATTATCACCAATAATAATCAGAACAAGAATAAGAATAAGAATTGGACGGATATTAGCCTATTGTCCTGTTGTAAACGAGCGACTTGACTAGCAGTTTGGCTTCTAAAAAAAGTCTTGTTGTGTGTTATTCCCGAGGGGCTCCTCTCTCCCGGGTCTCTGGTTCTAGCCCACCGTTACGTGATTATCAGAGCCGGGGGTCTCGGCCGCCTATATAAGCGGAGCCCCCGCTGGAGCCCCGTCAGCGCGGCGCCCTGAGAAAATGCCCGGCCTGAACTCCACCGTCCCCCTGTCGGTTGACTTCTCGAGTCCGGGGGACTACTTCATCTTCCTGTACCACATCGTGTTCGCCACGTGCTCGGCTCCGCTGGCGGGCTCGGTGGCGCTCGGGATCGTGAGCACGAGGGCCCTGCGCGAGCAGAACCGCTTCATCTTCATGCTGAACACGAGCCTGAGCGACACGCTGACGGGCCTGTCCGTCTACTACCTGGGCCTCTTCGACGTGCAGGAGGGCTACCCCTCGCGCAACGGCACCTTCTACATCCTGCCCTCCTTCATGGGCGTGAACGTCATGACGTTCCTGTTCGCCCAGTTCGACCGCTACCTGGCCGTGTGCCACCCGTTCTTCTACAAGCGCTACATCTCGCGCGCCTTCGTCATCGCCTGCTGCCTCTTCTGCTGGCTCTACACGTACCTGATCCTCACCGTCCAGAACGTGCTGCCTGTGGCGCAGGCCGTCAAGATGAGCGCCTTCGGCATCATGACCCTGCAGGTCATCGTGGTGGTCCAGGTGCTCATGACCGTCAAGCTCTACGCCATCGCCCGGCACCAGCTGGCGCGCGAGGCGCCCAGCTACGAGCGCGAGAGCAAGAAGGAGTCGTTGCGCATCATCGTCTTCGTGGTCATCTGCTTCCTCTCGCTCTGGTGCCCCTCCTTCGTCAACCTGATGGTCCGCTACCTGAGCAGCGGGGGGCTGCGCTTCAGGAACGAGGCCACCAACGCCTTCGCCATCATGGCGCGCTTCAACGCGCTCAGCACGCCCGCGCTCTACCTGTGGGGCAGCCCGGCCCTGCGGCGCGCCGTGCGGGACCGGGTCTGCAGGAGGCTCTGCGGGAGGGTCAGCGGGACCACCACGGACAGGTCCGAGACATAAGAACCGTGCAGTGTCCAGCCCGCACTAGTGACTCAGGGTCCCGTTGGTTTTGGGGAAAACTCCCTTAGCTGCAGACCCAAGTGTTAATAACACACACCGATACACTGACATTCTTTTACTGCACTGAACCCCTACACTACATACACACACAAAAGAAAAATGCACACCACTTTTACTTCACACTACATTTCCGTTTTTTCCTGTTTTATTTTTATTTTTTCCCGTGCGGGACCTGGTCTGCGGGAGGGTCTGTGGGACCGGACAGGTCTGTGTAGCCTACTGACGACCGCGTAGCGTTCAATCTGCACTGATGATTAAAAAAACGTAGCAGCGACCACCAATCAGTAATGTAAATTCATCTTAAGTTAAGTTAAAGAAAGAAGCTACTTTCCGTGAAACCAGTAAAATATGGTTTAAAAAATGCTGTTCAGCTCCTTTGGTTCATAAAATCAAAATGTGTGCATTGTAGGTTATTCAGCTGGGGGAGAAGTCTTGTATTTAAAAAAAATAAGGGATTTATGATTCACTGGTAAAATACTGCCTGCCTCTGTGCTTTCAGAGCAGCAGCGAAGGCAGAAAAGTGATGCTGGGCCTTTCAGCAAAACAAATGAGTCTGGAGGAGTTCTTCTTTTCTTTTCTTTTTTTAAAACCCCTTTCACGTGTTACTCGTTTACAGACGCTTATGGTCTCTCTACATATTTTTCGGTTTTTATTTTCTATCGTTCTTTTTCTTTATTTTCTCATCTGTGCAGTCACGTGATTCCTTGCCGCGTTTACTTGTGTCTGCAGACGCGGATGGACGCACTACATTGTATTCAGCTTGTATTCTCTGTCTTTCTTTTTCTGTATCCTCACACGTGTTAGCAGACTTATGGTCGCTCTAGATTTTTTTTTCTATTTTTATTTATCATCGTTCTTTTTTATTTATTCCCACACGTATGGCCACATGCTGAAACACGATTTCACGTGTTTACATGTGCTTACAGACGCGCGTGACTTCTCTGAGGTCTCCAACAGTCTTCACCTTTCTCTGCTCTAACACGTCTCAAGCGTAGTAGAGTTGATTATCAACAGGGCCCTGAGCCCAGTGGTGTGAGACACTGAAAATGTGATATCTGATACAAACGTGCCCACTACTTCCACGTGAATAAGAAGCATCACAGTAAAACTGAGTCGATATAATCTGCTCGGTTCGTGTGTAAATGTGCACAATTTAATAATGCTGACCATATTTCTCTCTCTCTCTCTCTCTCTCTCTCTCTCTCTCTCTCTCTCTCTCTCTCTCTCTCTCTCTCTCTCTCTCTC
>JBBIGA010000126.1:12387704-12413134 GCA_037576975.1 Alestes dentex
GATCCAGACCTTCTCGTCCAACATCAGTGTCTGACCTCATAAATGCTCTACAGAATGAATTGACACAAATTCCCACAAAAACTGTGGAAGCTATTATAGCTGTAAAAGGGGACCAATATTAAAGTCCATTTTAAAGTATGTATATGAATGCAATGTAATGAAAGCCCTTGTTGGTGAGGCGTACCGATACTTTTGTCCAGATAATGTATGTGTGTGTATTTATATATTTTTTATTTTAATAATGAATTATAGTACTAATATACAGTATACTAATATTAGCATTAATACAGTACTAGTATATAAATATATATATATATATATATATATATATAGATAGATAGATAGATAGATAGTTAAATAGATACTTTATTAAGACAGTATTTGAATGACTTTTTTTTATCACAGAAAGAACAGTGAACAGTGTTATGAACATCTCAGACTCTATTTATCTATTTAGAGCCTGTTTACACTGTGACTTCCTTCTTTTTTTGCAGGGTGTAAACACACTGAATCTAAACACACTGAGAAGTGGGTGATTAGTCACTGTTACTCAGGTCCATGTACTTTTGTAAATTATATTTAATGCAAATGGTTTTACTTCCTCAGGTGTATTTGAGAGTGAATTAATCTACTTTCAAGGTTCATTCTAATCGTTTACAAGGAGCCTCTTCAGGTCCTGTGATGACAGAGGACCGCAAAGTTTTGACTTTTCGTTAAGTCATTAATCCACTGACATAATAACACATATATTGAGTATATCTTTATGCTACACACATAAAACTTTATACCAATTGCAACCAGTATCTATTTATGTTTGCCCTTTTAAAAACACAACACACTTCACTTTATTTTCCACACACAATGGAATAAAACATCACATACATCATCATGTATGATCATGTCACGTAGGACTGCACATTGTTTACATGTGTTTATTTTTGCACACCTTCACGTGTGAAACGTATGTGACTCTTTTGGGAGGGTGAGTCATCCATACGTAGTTCAGTCCCTCACCCTCCAAAGCACAACACCTAAATACAGGTCTCATATGATGCACTGTGATCCAACACGGTCATCTCACAATATATTAAATGTAGGTCTCCAATAAAACCCAGACAAAAAGGAAGGAGACTCTCACCTCCTGTGTCGGGGTCGTGATAGTTGGGGTCGAGACCTTTATCCAGAAACTTGGCCACCTTCTCCACAGCTCCAGTTTGGATGTAGTCCATGAACTTCTTCAGACTGGCCTGTAGGGGGAGCCAGAGACAGCACAGCGTCGGACTCGGAACTCTGACAAAGCTCTGAGGAGCCGGGCGTTTCAGCTTATTCACACACACACACACACACACACACACACACACATATATACACACACACACATACATTTTATATATATATATATATGCGCGTGCGTGTGTTAAATTGGCTAATGGTAGATTTAAAGTGCAGGCGTAAACAATCCCAGTGTAAACAGTAAGAATAAATTTAGAACAGTTAAACAGGGGATGAACTGTCAGGTCTCTCCCTGCGTGTCAGTTGGTATCAGGTGCATATCCCGACTGGGAGGAACTCAAGCCTGATACTGATTTTCATGCAATACTTAAAATTCTTGGATTCAGGGAATCTCTGGCTGGTAGGTACAGCTCCAAGTATGACTGAGTGATGTAGGGTTAATATGCGGACGGTGGCTGTGTGTCTCACCCTGGCCTCTTTGGATAAATCACCACCTAACTTCAACTCCAAAGCACGAGCTTTACTCTCTGCTTCTCTAGCCTTCTCTTCCGCTGTAGAAAGAAAGAAATACGATTTATAAAGTTTTATTAATCACAAAGCTATCTACAAATCTCTTTCTGAACTAATTCACAGAGATTGAACAACTGCTCTAATGTGCTGTAAATGTGTCTTCGCATACTCACCAAGTTTTGCAAGGTGATCAGCTTTCTTTACTTCTTGCTCTGCACGCGTTTTAAAACGTGTTGATGTGTATTTGTACATCCTGTAAGAGAGTGAACACTGTAAGCGCACAATGTATTTTTCCCGTCCACAATATATTGGTATATATGTACTGATGTGTCGTGAATACCTAGGGTTATACAAACAGCAGGATAGTCTCTTGGTCCTGACTTTGTGTCCCTGAATGAATATTCTCATCCTAGGATCAATGTAGAGAACAGCAGCATAGGCACGGAACGACCGCCTCTCAGGCTTGCTGTTTCAAAAACAAACCACAAGCTTCACTTGAGTAAAACAATGATAGAGAAATAAGACGTACAAGGAGAGAAAAAATACATATGGATACATGTACTCACACTCCCTCCACAGGTGTCCCTGCCATCAATATATCTTGGTGATCTGTCTGCACATCCAATTCAGGCTCCCTGTTGTCCATTAGCTTCAGATTATACACTATAACCAGAGTACCTAAAAAATGTATACAAGTTTTAAAGACCTGGTTTATGTTCAAAAACATACATCCTAATGACAATACCGAAAACTGTGAACTTTGCCATCATACCGCTGGCTCCCTCAATTTTCTTGAACTGCTGGAAGAGCTGTTCCTCACTCTTGAATGGAGAGTATTTGAAGATGAGCTCCGTCTCAATTGCATACTTCTCTGGGTCTTGAGTAAGAGGCTGCTGGGTCTTCAGATCCCAACTGGGCAATGGAACAATAACCTACATTTGTAGGTTATTGTTTCATTATAAGGATAAGAAGACAGACAACTTGTTTTTTCATGTTCCGTGTATTAGTTATTCCCTATTAGCTTCAACGGTCCATGGAAAGTAATATTTGTGACTCTGACATTTAGCACACAGCAAAGTCAACCAAGATGTTTCAGATTTTGGATTTTTTCTTACCTCATCCAGGCCCTCCTCCTCGTGAAAAGTACGAGACAAAAACAAACATGTTAATTTCTCGTCTTTCTTCGTGAAGAGGATGAAGTCTTTGCCAATACGCATCGAGCCACTAAAAGAAATATTAACAGAATATAAATGAATAAAGTATTTCTGAAGATACAAGATGTATAATGGCAAATTCTTTATTTTTACTTTCTTTCATGAGTCCTTAAAAGTCATAAAAGGCACTCACGACTTTAGACCATTTCCATATTGGCCAATATGAGTGGACTCAGGGAACCTCTTGCTAGATTTGCCAAACTGAATGACATGTGTTGCTTCACCTAAGCAAAGGCAATAGCATTTAATATTGATATCAAGATGAATGTAGCATGGATGTTGCAGTGCTGCTATTTAAAGTTTAATGGATCAGTCAGATACTACTATACTCACCGGGGTCCATGCCAGTTCCATCGTCCAAGAAGCAAAGCATAAAACCTCCACGAAGGTCTGGTCTTTTCTCTGAATTTCCAAGATAGGTGAACATGAAAGGAGACACAAGTGATTGGCAAAAGTGACACCTTCTTTTTAAATTCGTGTTAGTACAGGAATTCATGAGTGTGATGACAACTATATACATTTACCGGTATATATATCGATCCTTGTAGCATTTGCATCTCTGTAGATGAGGAAAAACAATGTTGAATTGCTGTCAAGTTTCAAAACTGTACTCAACTCTAAACACTTGCAATGTTTTTGTTGTACCTATCTTTATAAATTAACCAAAATAGGAGAGTGCTGATACCTTGAGTTGTCCACAAGCTCAGCCAAAGCACCAAAAAGAAACTCATGCGTTGTCCTGTTGGCATCAGTCAGACAAAACAATGTTTGAGATGTGCATTTAATCTGTGGTCTTCTAGAATTCAAATAACTTCCAAATGTTAACCACCATAACTTTTATTGCACTGGAACAATATAAACATTATCAATATGCGAAATAAGTGGCATCTATGTGTTCTGCTGTATTTTACTCCACCATTTTTTTTACCAAACAATTTCATCATCGTTGTGCTGCGGGGGAGACAAAAAGAAATGTAGCAGGAAATAAGACACCAGTGCATTGTCCTTCTGTCTACGGAAGCAGTAAGACGTGTGAAAAATGAACTACCTCAAACTAAACCCAACCCCGAACTCAACCCAACTATGGTATAGGCAGAGTCAGCTGTTTAAACACTAAGACAAATAGTCGTCTAGTTCAGGTTACCCCTGCCTAACACAAACAGCACCTGTGAGAAGCCAGCAGCACAGCTGCAGGAGATATAATGCTAGTCAAAGCCATTTTCATTTGACATGCAGGCCTCTACCACCTTGGTCAAGAGCAGTATTCAAAGCTTCAATATAATTCATAGCAGTGTGATTAGGGAGAAACCTCTCTCTGAACAATGTGAGATGTGTGAGATTGGGGTGTGTGAGATTGGCCCTTAAAGATCTAAAATCATCATCATACGCAGAAGTACTATTGTGAAATTGTTGGGACAGTAGAGCCTGGTTGAAATTCCATCGCTGCAGCAAATATGAATTCTCCTGTGTCAAAGATGTCCTCATGAGAACTTAAAGCCATCTGTTATCCATGATCATTGAAGAACAGGCAGATCACACAGGTATTTAAAAATGTAAAGCTGTAAATAAATATAAAGTTTTATGACAGCCCACACATTCTGCCTCCTAGCTTAAAACTTCTGGAAGAGTTGGCCTGAATTCCTTCACTACAGAATGTGATATTAATGATTAACAAGAATACCTTCTGACAGCAGGTCTTTATACTACAGGAGGTTGTACCCAGTAACAACGGACGTAAATTCTTTTCCCAGATGGGGTATTGGGTGTATATTTTCACAACAAAGGTTACACTTCCACATTAGAATGGTTTATAACAAAATTGGATGCAGCCGTCCCCTTTTTCATGGGGCCTTATTATTTAAGTCATATACGCATATGTAGAAGGTAAGGACAGAACAAAAACATGATAAGACTGCCCTCCAGTCAGTGACGTCTTTTTTCCTGGTGCTCACGGAGACCGCCAATAGATGTTCTTGAAGTACTAATGTTATACTTGGAATCAGGACTAGGAACAAGGAAAACTCAACTTATGATATCCTGGATTAGTTAAATATTTGGAAATAATTACACACAATAATGTGAAAATCAAACAGGCAAAGACCTTTTAATGAAACAATTCAACGCCAAGCTTCAATGGTGTTATATAAAAATGTTATACACGTCTTATAAAAGTGTCAGTGACTTTTTAACTCTTGTTACATAGGCATGGCCTTTTATTGATGTTTACTGTTTTGTTTAAGTAAGAATATAAAAAGTTTTAACTGTACTTTCCAACCTTTAAACGATTGTCCACTTGGACCAGATTCAGTATTTTTAAAAGAATAATATACAGTCTTTGGCTGAAAATAAACACTCAAATTTCTCCCCAGTTTAGTCATGTCCAATTCCAGCCACTAGACTGGACTCCCCAATCACACACCACCATCAACATAGGCAGGGTGAGGGCTAGCAAGGGTGTATCACGCTTTCCAAAAGTGGGAGTGTTCTGGGATGGGGATGCCAAATTACAAATACGAATCGCGTTGAAACATCCCCAACCCCGTGTGCAAGCATGTGCTTCCTCCAAGTCATGTGAAGTATCACTCCATCTTTTTGAACTGCTGCTAACACAACTCTGTAAGACAGCTTAATGTGCTTAGAGACCGTTAACCACCAAATTGGTCATAAATCTATTGTACTCACAAGAATCACAGCCAGTTGTGTTCTCTTGGACTCCCAGTCATTAATGACTGTGGCACCACCGAGATCGAACCAGCAATCTCTCAGTGACCAGGCCAGCACTTAGATGGCTGTGCCACTTGAGAGCAAAAAGCATGAAGACTTGACCATTCTAATTTCTAAGTGTTTTACTCTGCATGCACCTTCTGTTAAAGCAGGCGTGAGTGTCAAAACACACATAAGTGCATGCATACGTGTTTCCTCTGCCTCTATTTTCCCCATACGTTACATCAGCTCTCCTAACAGTTTTCTTTGCTTGAATAAACTGTAAATCAACAGAGAACACTGGTATCTCCCCTATGTTTATTCATGCCTGGAGTCCACAATGCCTTAAAGACCGTATTGAGCCTGAATTAATCTCCAGACAATCTCTAATCATTAAAAAAGAACAAAAAAAAAAACTTATTCACAGCCAAGAAGAGTATCTTGCTTTCTCACTTAGAAATAGAATCCTTTCAACCTAAAGTGAAATTAGATTATCAAAATGATCATTTTGTCTTTCCACACACACAAATGAGTGGAGTTCCACAAGGTTCAGTTCTTGGTCCAATGTTACACTGGTGTAATAGTTTAGACCAGCTTCTTTCTACTGATCTTCAGGCTTACTTAGTCCTTAACATAGATTTTTATGAAAATATGACTGAATGATCAAAACACACTTCAGCAAACACTCACTCTTTCTCTCATTCAATCACAAAACACAATAATACTTACGAGTTTGTGTGCAGGTACTCAAAGGTGAGCTGAGCACGGTTTAAGGTGCTATAATTTGAGTAGGCCATTGTCGGAAGCAAATAATAAAGAAAACAACTTGGTGAACTGCGGACACTTCTCTTCGTTACATTTTTTCCAACTGATGTGCCTTATTTGGAACTGTGGTTCTCCAGCACCTTCAACAGGACAAGACAACAGGAAAAACTTGGTACTGTGGTCTAACATAGATCACCTTTAAATACATGCCTGCTCAACGCACAAAATGTTATTCCATGTAACTTGGCTACCCTTGTACTTATTTGTGTGTGTATAGGCCAAAATCTTGTAGTTACAGTTTAGATACATAGGTGTCTTACTGAATTTCAAAACACTGTTTCTGACATGCAGTATAGGACCACCACAGTATAAGAGTTAATAAGGTACATGGTACTTGGTAAACAACTTTTTGTTTACTTTGGTACACTATGTTAATACAAAAACCCTTCTTGACACAATGCCAACGTGAGAAAATAACAGACCCCTCTACAGCATGGCTACTACATCAGACCTGTCTACATTTTTAAAAGTCTAGAACATTCACTCATGTTTATGCCCATATTCTAGAGGTAGGCTCAGCTTGACGCTGTCAACATGCGTTCATATGCAGCTTCTGCTGTCTCTTAATGATCTTCAACCAAATGATTCATGAAGTGTTCCTGCAGACGCCTGTGCCTCGCAGCCTTAGAGCTGCATGATGGCCATATTTAGGCGGGGTTAGTGTTGCATGGCATTTCTGAAGCGCCTTCTGGAAGAAATGCAGGCCATGCAGCGGGGCCCTCTAAATGCACTTTCTAGTGACTCCCTAAGAGCCCTGTCTGAAAGATTCAACACACAATTAGCTCTTAGAGGGGCTAGGCTACACAGCTGCTCGTGAGTCTCCGAGACTAGATTAGTATCTGTCTAGATCGGAGTGGCGGTTGGTCAAACTGAAGGTCTGCCATGTCTACTCTTGTTAATGGCTATTCCCCTCTTTGCCAGTAGCTAGCTAGCTAACGTTGGCTAACAATTGTACTAGATGCCTGTGTGAGGCTCGGCAGGAAAAAACATTATTTCATAGTTGCAAACCATTTAATCAGCCCGGGGCCCTCCGTGTGTTTGTATCCAGTGTTTAGCCTGCTGTGAGAGGTGGTTCTGGTGTGTTCCTGCTCCGTAGGCCGCGGTGTTCGGCAGGCTCCCTCTCCTCCGTTGTCCTGCACGAAAAAACGCGTGAGAACGAAAACCAAGGACCCGCCCTCAGACCGCATTTCCGCCAATCACCGTTCACCTCCATGGATCCTATTGTCCCGTGTGGCTGTCACTCAATAGAACATGACGTAAGCGGATCGTTGTCATGATGGAAGAGGGCACGGTCCGGTACGGAGAGGAACAAGGACGAATTTGGTCATTTTACGAGTTGTATACGGTGTGGAGTTCGCTAAAGAGATTCTTGAGCAGGTTTGTGGTATGAAGCAGGAGAGAAAGACACGACGGCGTGATATAGCAGACTGAAAGCTCTGCAGTGTGATTATGCAAGACAGTGGTTTGCTAATGAACGTTTATTTGCTTTTTTGGACGATTTGGCAAAGTTAGTGTTAGACATGCATTTGCCGTTGCTGTATTATGATCAAAGACGTGTGCTTGAGATGTAGACTCTGAATCCACTCTTGTCCGTTCGGTTGAATAGCGTTTTCCCGTTCTTGTTTGACGAGGGGTGAGGAACAGAGTTGCAGAAGACGATGCACTGGAAATTCATGCCGTCATCACGTTTTGAGACTCGTAGTAATGCATGTCTTTGCGATAGCTTTGTACCAACAGTTTTTAGAAGCCATATACACTATATGGACAAAGATGTTGGAGGACAGCTGTTTTACAGAGTTTGGGCTAGGTCCCTCACTTCCGGTGAAGGGCAGTCTTAATGCTTCAGCAGACCAAGACATTTTGAACACCACCATGCTTCCAACTTTGTGGACACAGTTTGGGGAAGACCCTTTTCTGTTTCAGACTGAGTGTGCCCCAGTGCACAAAGCAAGCTCCATAAAGACATGGTTGGATCAGTTTGGTGTGGAAGAACTTGACTCGCCCGCACAGAGCCCCAACCTCAACCCCATCCAACACCTTTGGGATGAACTGGAACAGAGAGTGTAGGTAGGCCTGCTCGTCCAGCATCAGTGCCTAATCTCATAAATGCTCTACAGAATGAACGGGCACAAATTCTCACAGGAACTCTCCAAAATCGTGTGCAAAGCCTTCCTGGAAGAGTGGAAACTGTTATATCTGCAAAGGGGGAATCAACTCCATATTAAAGTCTATGTATTTGAATGGAATGTCATTAAAGCCCCTGTTGATGTAATGGTCAGGCATCCCAATACTTTTGTCCATATAGTGTATATACAAAGACACTTGGATACTCACAAAGGTGAGGTTGGTGTTTAGTTTTAGTTGGGTTTTCTGAATATTGCTCTCACAATATGTTACTATTTGACTGCACACTGAACACAGAAGACCAGGTAAGCATCTCACAAAAAGCCAGTGAAACTTTTTAATGAAATGAGTACACCTGCCGCAGTCTTGTAGTTTACTGTAAATTACTCTCAGAGTAAATTAATGTTTCAAGTATGTGTTATTAGTCCACAGATGTTTTTCCATACATTTTTGTTGGATTCTTTCTCCCAGTGACTTAGCTTGCATCAACTTTCAGTAAATCTTGTACTGCTCAGGACCCCAGGAAAGTCTCCTGTAACGTGAAATTGCATACATCGGTAAAGGATGTAAATAATGGAGAAATTAACTCTGAACACTTAAAAGATGCAGTGAACACAAGGAAATATAAATTGTTTATCCATAAACCATCAAGTTCATTGAAGTTAGATATGCATCACCTTTTGGGAATGAAGATCCTTTGCAAGGTGTCGTCGTGATCTGGAGCAGGTAAGAGTTCCAATGAGGCCCATCGTGCTGCAGACCGCCAGCAGCACCACGCTGACCAACATCAGATGATACCTGGCCAGCACTTTCTCTTCCTAAGAGAGTGGGAAGGAGAGTTTGATGTTCCTCAAGGCGCTAAGCATAGTATTACAGCAAATGCTAGGACACAACATGAAAACTGGAGAAGGCAACTTCTTATGGTACACTTCAATGCTGGGCTGGATGGTGACAAACCTGTAGTCAGTTTTCGACATGATCAGATGTGAAAACATAAGTATACTGCATTTTAATCCAACAGCACTGAAGGACCTGATTTAGAGTGCTGTTTTCTAATTCTGGTCCTGAAGGCCTCCTTCTCTGCACATTCAGGTGTATTTCCTGCTCTCAACAAACCAAATCCAAATAATCAGCGCATTACAATTTTCCCCAGTGATTCCTTCTGCACCTATAATTTTCTCCATTACCTTAACTGAAGGGGACCATTCACAAAATCCACACTATCATTATTCACAAGGACGGGACTAGGTTAGAAAGGCAAGCACGTTCGTATATAAACAATAACAGTAATTTAGGATACTCCACATTAATATCGATAGGTGTCTGGTCTGATCCGCTGCTAAACAGCTGCTAGAGCACTCATTGTAGTGAGATCTCTCTGAAGAGATGTGAGCTAATCAAACACAAGATGCACTTTTCCAAAAAAAAAACAAATACGATGCTATTTCTCACTTCAGTGGAGGTAAAGACTTCTTGCTTTAGTGAGTGACACTACATGTCATGTTGATATATCTGAAGAAAATACATGAACCTGCACAAAACAAGCTAGGAAAGCAAGTTTGAGAAGAAAGAACTACATATACCATTATAGCTGTATGGACAACACCTTAATGTAGGTGGTGGCATGCACAATTTAGCCTGATGCAGTAACTACACAATATATGTCTTACTGTTTTATAAACATTAAATGCTGACTCATGCTGTAGTTTATACCTGAGTGAGGAGGACAGTCAGTGTGGGTTCAGGCGTGAACTCCAGGCTGAGACATGGGGGTGCATTGTCTGATCTCTGCTTGTACGATTCTACAGCAACAGCCCTCACAGGAGACACATCTTTCTCCAACTTGTCATTTGCAGGACATACTGGTGGGCTTCTGTAAATAATATCAACTCAACATACATAAAAAACAACCACTCTGTGTATATTACCGTTGTCTTGTGGAATATTCTCTTACGGGGTCTGAGGGAGAAGATGACCTGGAGCAGTAATCCTCAAGCAAGACCTTGGCTTTGTTCGTGAATCATTAGGTAGTTTTGGGTCAAGGCCAGATTCAGTCGTTGATGACTGGGTTTGTATATGCAAGAACAATGAAATGTTGAATAACGCTTTTCCACCAGCATCTATGGAAGAGTAAAAAGAAGTTAAATAAGTGGTAATACGGCTTGGAAGTTACTGAAACATGGCTGTTGTTCTGTTTTGAGAGGCAGTTTACACATACACACCTCTGAGGCCCAACTGGCTGCCCAGTAATGTGGCACTAAAGCTGTTGTGATTCGGTTCATCTCCGAAATGCACCAGAGGTACCAGCAGGAACACCTGAACAACTTCGGTATTTTTCTGGGATGCGTTTATGATGGCTTTATCCCCATGATATAAGAGTGGTGGTGAATCCTCCTCCTGTTTCCCACTCAAACTCTCTGTGCTGTTTAAATGTGTGCAGAACTTCAGACTTGCAATTGATCTCAGCATTTGGTTCCAGTCCTGAAACACATATACGTACAAATGACATGTAGAAACATAAAGCAGGAGACAACATCTGGTATGAATTGCATTTAGGTTTCATTTTACAACTTAACAAGACGGTCTACTAATACATTAGTCTAATTACCATGCTAATGTCTGGGTTCTTGATGTCATGGCTTTGAGAGTATATCCCAATGCCAATGAAAGCTCCAGAGAGGACCAGCAGGCAGATGAAAAACACAACCACAGGTGGATGATGTACAATATTTGTCCTTAGATTTGTGATCGGATGCCACTGGGCCATAGTGTTTTAGTTAGACCCTACACAAAGCCTGAAACATGTTCAAATGATTTTTCACAACTACGTCTTTATCCAAAACGAATAATAGGCACTGAACCCGCACAAATAAGACGATTAATTATGTATTTATCTAAGGTTAACACCACAAAATGGTCTGCAAAACATTAAAAAGCAACAACAACTCCTAAGAGAGGTCAATCTTGCAGAAGTACCGACTTCCTCAGGTGGGCATGAACAGGGCTTTAGCTGGGATTTCAAAGTAAAGGTCCTTCGAGGCAAATTATCATTATCATTTTTTCTTTTGTTGTTTTGGGATAATTGGACACGACATGCTTACTATTTAAAAGAGATGATATTTTAGAAAATATGTGTATATCTTAGATGAGGATTTCCACACATTTGTAAGGAGACTTTTTTCCTAGCTCGGCATAGATGTGAATGAATGTGAATTCACCAGCAGACGGAGTGTCCACGCTATTGTGGGATTTTAAACAGTGTTTACGGTTCAAAGCTGATAAAAGTGTGTGGGAGGTGAGAAATAATGCTTTATTTAGTTTTTATTTTACCCTGTATGACCAAATGAACTGCGGAAAATCCTGCGGAATGTGAGATTTGCTGTGTTAGCATTAGCATACGCTACCAACCTTGAACCAACAGCTGGATTAATGTTTATAATGGCTTTAAACAATTCTGCAAATGTCTTTAAACTCTGTAAATGCCAATAAACCTCACCGTGCGAGTAGCTTAGCCGACAAAGACTGTTTACAGTTTTAAATAAAATATTTTTAGAGCCCAAACCCGGTTTAGTTAACGTTAGCGTACTTAGCTGCTTCTTAAAAGAGTAAAGAAGCACCTATTGTTTACCTTCTGTATAATTTGAGGTCAGTTAGACAGAAGGTGAGTTAGACCTGACTGGCCTCATGTTGTCTTAGTATCTTATTCTTTCTTGTTGCACTGAGCATGCTAATAACAAAAGAATTTCACTCGAGATAAATAAAGCTCCTTCTTATTTTCGTATCTTAAAATCTTATTTAGCACGACTCCTTATACAGCTCCTCAATGTCAATGTATAAAAGCACAATCAAGTATGGGCATTTAATATTTATCAGACGTTCATCACTGATAGTAGCTACCACTAAAAGAGATTACAGTCCTGCATTATTTTAGTGTGTGTACTCATAATCCCATCTGTCCTGTCCTGTTTCTGATTCCAGCAATGTCTTCTGACACACTGAAAAAACGAAAGGCCAAAGTGATCCGGAGTGATGGTGGGACTCCTGAGACTAAACGTGGTCGGGGAGAAGGGGAACAGGTCTGCTGGCTCATTTTTTTCAGTGATCTTAGTATTCGAGACTGTCTAGGTACAGCATTAAAACCATGACCTTCAGGGACTAATGACCTTTGCTTAGTGCTTAAGTTTTGCATGGCAGCCTTGTTATTTAGTAGGTGGACTTCTGTGAATACATTGTGGGAGCTTTACCATACAAGCTAATTTGTTGAGTTGGAGTGTTGGCCAGAGGAAGTTGTCAGTGAGGAGTCAAGTTCAGCAAAAGTCTCTCTGCTTTAATCTTTAATCCAGTCTCACTCATGTTCTGTACACACGATACTATGCTGTGTTCTATACACACGATGCTATGTTCTATACACACGATGCTACTTCTGTGTACGATACAGGTCACAGGATTGGGCTCACCCTTGGATCAAAAATAAATGAATAAACAATATGCTACTTTTTCAAAGTATTCTCATAATGAAGCATTAGAAGAACTTAAACCAAATGTAGCTGGCAGGTTTTTCAGTATTTTGACCACAAAGGCTCAAACTATTGGTTTTGAAGAAGACAAATCAGGTGAGTCTTTAATTCACTGACATTCACTTTGTGTTTGACCTTAAAAAGTATCACTCAGTAACATACAATTCCTTTTGGTTCATGTATAATTGGACAAAATGTAATTCCTTGAAAGAGCAGCATATCATTTACTATTCAAAAATCTGAGGGTGGGTCCAAATTTCTGGCCTGTAATATATGGATGTGTATTTATGTATCTGAGTGTACGTCTTCACCAGGATGTGCGTGTGTATAATGAGGAGGTGGAATTGGAGGGCAGAGACCCTGAACAGGATTACGTCCTCTATAAAAGCACTTGTGAAGCTCTGGGTAAACTGATGGCTGAAATCCAAGAGCTTAAAGCTAATGGAGCTAAAGAAGGGGTGAGAATAATACAAAATAAATACAAAATAAAGGACACAGTGATGGTAAATTTAAATCTGAGTTAAATCTGTGTTCTTGAATCCAGAGTGTGGAGATTGAGGAGAGACGCAGGCAAAGTTGTGTTCATTTCATTACTCTGAAGAAGCTGAATCGGCTTGCACACATGAGACTGAAAAAAGGACGAGATCAGACGCATGAGGTACTCCTGAGAGACACACTGCTGTCCTTTTCTTTTTTCTGATCTTCTCTGTATATTTACATGCAGTTTTCCTTGCCCTTTTTCACCAGGCAAAACAGAGAGTGGATGTGCTGCACTTGCAGCTTCAAAATCTTCTTTATGAAGTCATGCACCTTCAGAAAGAAATTGGCAAGTGCCTTGAGTTTAAGTAAGTGAAGAGATTTACTACAAACATATTGGAATGCGACATTAAATAGACACACTTTGTTTACATTTAAACAAACAAACAAAAAAACCCACAAATGCACAAAATTCTAATGTCCGTATCCATATGGGTCCCCTTAACTATCAGTTTAACTGAATTGGTCAGACACTACATCCTGCCTGTGTGGGTTTTTTCCTTCTTTAATTTTGTAGTCCATGAGCTCAGTCACTATAGCGACAAAACTGCCTGGCATCTTTTTCTAGATGGTGGTGGATCAGGCAAAACCAAGAAACACAGACTGAAAAATGTTTCAGTAAATTTGCTATTCAGATACAGCGAATGTGCTCTGATGGAATGTTACCTTTAGCTGCAAGCACTTCTTCAGTTAACCCTGAACAATTCTCTGTGTCACTTGTGTCACTGTGTCCTTTTCATGTAGCACCAAGTGCTGTCTGTAATTTAAAATTGTTTCGGTCTGATGTATAGGTTTGTTTTTGTGTGTGTGTTTAGGTCCCAGCATGAGGAAATTGAGTTGGTCAGCGTGGATGAATTTTTTCAGGAGGCTCCTGCTGAAATCTCTCGCCCTCATCTCACCAGAGAAGATCCCCATCAACTCACACTCGCACGTCTTGACTGGGAACTAGAGCAGAGGAAAAGGTGAAGCACATGCACACACATACGCACAAACACAATACAGTAAACCCACGCAAGTCTGCGGTTCAGAGTTCGAGGCTTCAGTCATTTGCGGATTTTTTTCTTAGATCCAAACTAAGAATTGTTTGGGAAACCTCCGCAAGTTCACGGAAACCACAAATATCCTCCGCATATTTTTTTTGCCTTTTTTGTGTCAATATATAATTTTTCACGCATTATTAAGAAAACTATATTTTACTAATTTTGTAACAAATATTAACATAAATTCAGCTACATTTACATATAAAATATAACTGCATACATTGTTTGGTACTTTCAAGAGAACACAAAGAAAGCGCGTCTTGGGATGGCGAAATACCGCTGTACTCAGAGGTTGGAGGTTTGAAAGTAGCCAGTCCAAGAACGTTATTTATTTCTCCTTGCTGCTGATTGGCTGCTGCCCTGTGACGCATCTCTGGCAGAGGCAGTCCAGAATTCATGCATCAGAGCGTTTTCCCATGTGGAGCCATCTCGAGTGTTCGTGTGTTCTCATGTTTTTTTGTTTTGTTCTTCTTAAAGCCCTGTATTTTTATCACTGTAAATGAAATTAAATTATTACTGTATTTACTCTGCTTATACCAAAGAAAACAACAGCGCATACCAAAAAAAAAAAAAAAAACACACGTGCATGAATTATTAGTAGATATTCAGGCTAATATCGGTATTTTACATTCTAGCACTGTGGGAGACAGCAGTTCAGTGTACACTGTAAAGTACGAATAAGGGTTTACCTCTACATTTTCTTTATGGGTAGTGTATTAAGATGAGTTTTAAATGAAATTAAAGTGTTTTGGGAGCATATTTGGGGGCATAGTTACGGTTTTCACTGCTGCACTGCTAGGGGAACAGAACTTTTGATTTGAGCGAGCAGTAAAGCTCCATGTGAGAGTCGCGACTTGTCAGATGAACAGCATTGTAGATTCTAGGTCGTAAAATAGTACTTTTTGGTAGAGCGTTTATAGTCCGACAGAGTACATACATTAGCAAAACATATTTTAGCCAACTTTATTAATACAGCAGATATCTGAACCCCATTCCAGTATGGAACACAGCAAACCACACAAAGTAAAAAAACACAGTGTAACACTGGTTCAGCTCCTGCCCCAACACCTGGCAGACACTCAGTCTGGGTTTTAGGCTCATTTTGAGTCTGAGTTATATTTGATTTTAGGAGTAAAAACAGTGCTAAAACAGCTTGTGGGAGCTGCTCCACTCCTGTGCTAAATACTAACAGTATTTTTACATGTTTTTAAAATGTATATAATTTTACATCTATGGGACACAGGAACTCCAGACAAGGCTTGGGATGATGTTTGAAACCTTGTGATTCACAAAAAAAAAAGGCAGAACCAGTTTTGGAGTTTTGCTGTCCATTGACCATTTATGAAGGATCCATGCAACTGGAGTTCTAATACCGTCCTATACCTTTAAACTGGTATAATTTTGAAAAATACCATGATGATCATTTTTGGTCACACTGCCCATCTCTAGTCAACACTATAAACATATTTGTGATATGTAGGCATATCACAAATTCGTGTTTTTTCTTGCAATGTAACCACCGCGAATGTCGGGGTTTTTACTGTACATGCAAACTCCTTTGTTCTCTCAACACACGCTGATAATCTGCTAAAGTTGTGTGGACACCTGGCATTGCATGACTAGATAAGCATATTTGCACATGCACACATTCACACATCTGTGCATTTGTCCTGTTTTGTCCTGTTATGAAGTGTTATTTTAATGAATTGGCCGATGACTGTAATTTACAATTTAGGTTGGCTGAGCAGTATAAGAGCTCGCTGTGCACTAAAGAGAAAATTCTGAAAGGAATCGAAATGAAGAAAGAGTATCTCAGCAGCCTTCAACCAGGCCTGCAGGCCATAATGCAGGTAATACACAGACACTTTTCTGGAACGGACTAGCCTGTCATGATTATTAAATTATAGTTATTGATTATTAATGATTTATTGTGTTATACACTAATCAGCCACAACACTGAAGTCACTTAACTAATACTCACTCCAAGAGACATCTGAAGGTTTACTGTGGTATCTGGCACCTAAAAGCAATAAGTTCTGTACGTAGGGAGGTGGGGCCTACATGCATGAGATTAGTTTGTCCTGCACATCCCACAGATGCTTAATCAGATTGAGATTGGGGAATGTTTGAGACCAAGTAAACACATTGAGCTCATGTTTTTTTTCCCACTCTCTTTCCAAACAATTCTTGAACAATGTTAGCAGTGTGGGAGGCCACTGCTTTTAGGGAATACATTGTCATAAAGAGCTTAGTCAAACATGGTCTTGATCTGCAAGAATGTTTAGGTTGATGATGTCAAAATAACATAAATGCCAGGACCCAAGTTTTCCCAGCAGAACATTGCCTTGAGTAGCGTTTCTCAAACTATGCGGCAATTAAAATTAAGTCCGATCAAGTCTCGTCTCAGCACTTCTGACACTGCGTGCCCCTCCTCACCCCCTTGTTTCAGCTTTCTAGAATGTTCAGCGTCCCCCCCCCCCCACAGATATAGATCTGTCTGTGGGTACGAGATCCATTTGCCAATGAGTGATCTGCCACCTGTGGTCTAGGATAAACTTTTGGAGCTCTCGTGTCTCTTGAGTTCTGGCTGTTATGCTGTGAGGAATATCCCAGCTGAGTGAGATGGCAGTTAAAACAATCTTGGCTTTCCATTCCACATATCTGTGCGATCTGTGCGTAACTGTTTCTCATTTGACAGTGTGGCGTGTCAGCGTGCCTGCCTCACTTTACGCAGTTAGTGGCAAGAAAACAGGCACACCAATCACATTAGAATGTTGATTTTAAATGTTTGGTGCTAAATGATCCCTATGGATGGCAATATAATTCATGTTAAAAGTCAGTTTGCACATTCAGCACCATTGTGCAGTGTTCAAAAGTGTAGTTAAAAAAGTAACTTATGTATATGCATAGGCCCACAATACTACTACTACTACTACTAATAATAATAGTAATAATAATAATAATAATAGTAGTAATAATAATAATAGTAATAGTAATGGTAATAGTAGTAGTAATAATAATAATAATAATAATCAAGACATCAGCCTAATTACTACATGTATAATAATGTTTATTTGGCAATAATCTCAAAACTCTTGTTTAAGATTGTTCTAATATAGTCATAGGCCCTTGTAATACTAGTACTAATAGAAATAATTACAGTAGTGGTAGTGGTATGATAATATTTTACTGGTCATTTTTATCAGTCGTTTATGCAGGGCCATGTAGCCCCAAAGCCTGACGTGACTGATCCCCCAGGACAAATGAGTTTGAGAAATGTTGGCCTAGAGTACCTAGAGCATTGCTCCAGCTGGCTTGTCATTTTTTCCTACAGTTCATCCTGGTGCCTAATCTCTTCCCTGGGTAACTCGACCATGCTCATGATTAAGTAAACATGGTACAGACCAGGCCGTCTTTTTCTATTGCTCTGTTGTCCTGTTCTGATGCTCAAATGCTCGTTTTAGGCACTTTGTGCTACACAGCTCTGTATGTAGCAAGCTGCTTTTCACTGTATGCTGTCATATTTCTGTCATAACCAATATTAACGTTTTTAGCAATTTGAGCTGTAGTAATTCTTTCGTGGGACTGGACCAGATGGGCTAGCCATTGCCCCATGCATCAGTGAGCCTTGACCCTGTCAGTGGTTCACCAGTTGTCCTTCCTTGGACCACTTTTGGTAGATACTATCTACTGTATACTAAAAACACCCAACAAGATCTGCCATTTTTTAATCACTTCTTCCGTTAGTGGTCTTAATGTTATGGCTGACTGGTGTGTAATTGTGATTTGGTGACTAAGTAATAATTGTTACAGGCCTATTTTAGAGGAACTGTACACTTAAATTTCTGTTTTTGTTAATAAGTTAATAAACAACTTTCTTCATAATGCTGTTCTAAATGCAATGCCCCTTGTTTTTATTAATGCTGTCTGTCTTGGAAGTACTCATTAATTCCTCTTTCTTCCTCTCTCTCCATCTCTCTCTCAGGCCTCGCTTCCTGTGCAGGAATACTTGTCCATGCCGTTTGAGCGTGTGCAGAAACAGGCTGAGGTTGCACGCCACCTTCCTCCTCCTCTATATGTGCTGTTTGTGCAGGCCAATGCTTATGGACAAGCTTGTGGTAATACACATGCTTATCCCTGTCTTTCAGTACTGTCACAGTGATGGGAAAATGGCAGTCGATGCACTTCAATTGGCAAGTAAAAACTGATTGTACTGTGTAATGATAGTGTGCGTTTGTATTTCAGACAAGAATCTCACTGTGTTTATCAGTGGAGATGTGGATGAAGCTAAGGCCCTTTCTAGACCACCTGAGGATTCACAAGGTAAAACTGTGAATGCATGTGTGACAGGAAAAATGTATGTCAAGAATATGTGTGCGTGTATGCATTTCTCTATACTTATTAAGTGATTTTTATTTCATTTGCCTGGTTTCTTTAATTCAGATGATGAGAGTGATTCGGATGCAGAGGAGGAACAACAGAACACTGTAAGTCACTCTCATTTTTTCCACCTTGTGGCTTGCTGCCTTTAATGCCCACTGTCATACCTTACTTCACATTAATAAGACACTGAAATGGTAATTAAAATTAAAGTTCTGTGGTTTTCTTCAGAAACGACGGCGAGCTACAGTTGGCGTTCAGTTGGATGACAAGCGCAAAGAAATGCTGAAAAGGCATCCTCTGTCTCTGTGCATCGACCTCAAGTGCAATGGTGTGCCAGTCTGTTTGTTAAAGACCAATGCAGAGCATACGAGTAACTCTGTGATTCAGTTTTTGCTAGCATCTTGTATGCTACTCTTCATGTGCTTGACCATAATCTTTCTTCTGCTTTCTCTGGTGTAGATGGCAGCGTGTTACATTTGTTCTTTTACTACTTGATGAATCTCAATATTCTGACTGTGAAGGCTAAAGTGTCTACCTCTGCAGACCTCTCAGGGGCTATCAGCGCTGGGTGAGTCCGAGAATCATGCTTTGTTCTCCAGAGTCAAATTAAAAATGGGAAAACTTTAGGTTCCCAAATACAAGAACATAATTGTTGCTCAGGTAGCTCTTGGAGTGTTTACAGTGTTGTGCAATACTGCCTTTACTCTGTAGGGAGCTGCTGAACTCAGAGTCTCTGTTGAATTGCCTGTATGCCTCTGACCACGGCCAGGAAACCCCCAATCCTGCCAACCGCTACCAGTTTGACAAAGTGGGGTATGACTAATCTCTCATTTGGACCAAAGCAATTGGTTATTTGTTGTTAATTTTTATTAAGTTCCAAAACTTCTTAGTAAATGTGTAACTATTAAATGTCCATCTTTTTTTGTAGCATTACTACTTTTGCAGATTATGTGTCTGAACTGGGACATCCATACAACTGGGTGCAGGGCCTTGGGGGGCTACAGTTCTCTAGTGATACCCCACAGGTATGAGTGTTGCCATTAAATATTTAGTAAAGTAGTTTTTTATGTGTTAAATTGTGTTCAGTATCTTGGTGAGATGCAGTTCTGTATCTGGTTGTTATGACTAATGTTATAAATGTAATAAATTGTTTCTGAAACAATGTAACAGGCTGAAGGGGTGCGCAGCTCTCTTAGTGCCAGTCATATGGAAGCCACCATGAAGCTGCTGAGAGGACGAGTGCAGTCTCGCCTAGCTTTACACAAACAGTTCAGCTCCCTAGGTAAGTATACACAAACACAAGACACATGCATGTTCCTTAATGCCTTTGACATGTTTTGGTTGGCGTTCACATTCAGTTCTCATCTTGTGCACAGTACACATACATTTATGTGATTCGTTCCTGGTTGTGTCTTTTGTTGTAGAGCACAGCATAATCCCAGTCTCCAGTGAGTGCCAGCATCTTTTCCCGACTAAAGTGGTCTCTCGCCTTGCACGCTGGACCATGATGAGCTATCAGGAGTTCATGGTAGGCCACTGTTTACAGTAGCTTTTGGGTCTTTCCTTCCATATTGTATTGTTACAGAATAGAATCTAGATAAATGTAGAGTTAGGATGTTCCTTACCTGTTGATATTGAGTATGACATGGCACACATTACATTATGTTAAATGTAAGAATGAAGCTGGGTTAATACGGCCCAATAAAGTCAGATAATTCTAAAGTGTTTTTGTAGTGTTGTTCAGGTAAACAGTAATTTTCCCTAAATCTATTAATAGGCCTCAAAATCCTCTCTGAAGTAAACATGTATTATAGTATTAGTCCATTGTCATGTTGTAGCAGAGTGAAGAATAATAAAGAAGAAGAGTTACAGAGCTGAAAGTTTTGTTAAAGACGTGGAATAAAGACTGTCCATGAAATAGCAAATTCTTCGTTTGTGTTCAGGAACTCAGCTTTGTGCATCATGTGGCGAAGGCCGGCCTGGTGAGAGAGACTGACCTGTTCTTCATGGCAGTAGTAGAGAGAGGAACTGGTGAGTAGGAAAGATGGAAACTGTTCCTTAATGGACAATGTTAAAATGTTATTACATTATTTGCTCTTGTATACTGTTGGATTATCAGTTGGTATTTTACTGAAACAAAGAACCTTAACTTGAGTGACTTCTCTCTTCTGTGATCTCTTAGCTCGTCTGCAGGCTGCAGTGGTATTAAACCCTCGCTATCCAGAGATCACTCCTCTCTTCTCTCTGTCACTGCTCTGGAAAGGCGAGCGCAGTGGTCGCACAGATGATAACCTGCGGGTATAAACTGCGTCACCATCTTGCATGTTTGATATTCACCTCATGTCTATTATTTTCAGTAATGTCTACAGTCCCTATTTTTTGGTGTGAAAAATATGTTTAGTTTAAGTACACATCCATGTCTTGTGTGCGATTGTTCTGAATGGTTCTTGTTCTAACAGGCCATGGAGAGTGAGGTGAACGTGTTTAGGTCTGAACTACAGGGGCCTCGTCCTGGTCTACAGCTCCTGACCAATCAGATCCAGCGTCTGTGCGTGTGTTTGGATGTGTATCTGGAGACTGAAAGCCAAGTGTGTGATGGCTCAGAAGGTCCAAGAGAATTCCCAAGGGAGAAGATGTGCTTACGCACTGCCAGGTAGAAACAAAGCAAGTTGACCGAAATTCTCCATTTTACTTTTTTTTGTAAAACATGTACAAAACATTGACACATGTTTGTTTTGATTTTTAGGGGGCCAAATCGCCTGAAGCCTTTTAAGTACAATCACCCGCAGGGATTTTTCAGTCATCGCTGAACATACACAGCTCAACTGTTATCCCTTGCCACAAGCGTCCCTACCGACCCTTATTTTTACATTTTTTATTCTCTGAATAATTTTGTTTGATTACATATTATAGTGTTTAAATACATACTGTAGTTCGTACAGAATATGAAATAAAACATTTTGGTTTTGGTTAAGTGTGTTTTCATTGTTGATATTTGATATATATGATTGATATTATAGCGTTCAGTGGGTCCTTGTGCAAACATAACCAAATAACCAGATTTTTTTTGTTGATACATGTGCTAAAATAACCAGTGTTTGACTAACAAGGAGAAAAAAAACGAGTTTCCTTTACTGCTTGATTGCTTAATTACTTTATATTTGCATTGGCAGTGTCAAAATTATAATTGATGGTAAAAAAAAAAAAAAGTGTTAACTGACTAAATTTCTGTGAGTGATTACTCACTGTGACACCACCACAACACCACCACAAGACTACATTAGTGCATTCAGGAAAAAAAAAATATAGTGCATAGTCAGCATGAGGAATGCAAAGAAAAACAGGTGTTTAGTTGTAGCAATAAATAATTGTGCAAATAATAGCAGCAGCATAACAAAGAATGCATACATAATGTAATGAGTATTAACAGGGTATTTTGTTTAAGGTAGAATACTATATGCATTGTATTAGGAGAAGGATCAGTCCAGGGATGTGTTTAAGTACAGTTTATGGTTCAGTTCTGACAGTTTCCCATTCCAGCAATGGATGTCCGTACACTGCGAAACCTGCTAGACAGCAGGAGGGAGAAGAGGCTGTGTTAGGGGTGCGTGTGATCATCCATGAAGCTGGTGGCTTTGTGGATGTAGTGTGTGATGTAAATGTCTGGGACAGAGGGGAGAAAAACCCTGAGAAGCTGTCCTCACTATCCTTTGTAGGATCTTGTGATCCGAAACAGAGCAATTTCCGTACCACGAGAGAATGCAGCTACAGAGAATGCTCTCTATAGTCTCTCTGTCGAGAGTGGTGAGACACTGCTGGACCTTCTGGGCGTTGAAGCTAGTGTTGATGGTCCACATGAGGTTCTCTGCAATGTGAACACCAAAGAACTTCTCAGATATTCCTGCTGCTGTCTGTTTATGAGCAATGACCATGTTCTGCTTTCTTTGGTGTCTTGTCGAAAAGGGGAGGTTCACTGCATTTGTGGTGTTTAATGAACAGGACAAACCAGCAAGGCATCCACTGAGGAGCCTTTGATGTTCAGTAGAGAGCGATCACATCGTACTTTCCTGAAGTCATCTCTTATGTCTGTCTGCATTCAGAAACAGCTTTCCTGCATCAGTCCGTTAGCCATTGCACCTCCTTTCAGTATGCCACCTTATTCTCACTGATCAAACTCACCATGGTTGTGTTATCAGTAAACTTAATGGTGTGGTCAGGCCCCGCAGTCTCAGCTTCCACATCAGATATTGAGGAATGATGATGTTGTTGGTGTCTCTCTCCACATTAATTCTCCTAGTAAACAGTGAGTTATAAATCAAGTCAAATGTAGCTTCCAGTACACCATATGTACTTTCTCATTTAATAGACACTAAAAAGGCAGTGATCCATCACAGAGGTCTTCTACAAATGGATTATTTTAAAACACTGATTATGATGAATGCCTTGATCACCCTTGTTGATATATTTAAGAAGGGGTCCAAGAGATTATTCCAAAACATAATAGCTCATTCATTCAGGTTCAGCGCCCTCTTGGTTCAAACACAGGAAGCATTTTTAAAATCATCAGGTCACGTGACTGTGAGTGAGCCGTGGTTGCTAGGCTAATCCAGGTGACTGATCACAGACATGGTCTACAGTCTTCTGCTCTTCACTGGTGTTTTACAGCCCCAAAATTGACTTTTAAAAACACAGACATATTTGGGTAAGTAGTGACACAACATACGTTATTTCAAGGCGTGTGTAAAAACGTTAGGAAAGAGAAGCAACCTGAGTCTCTGTCAGCTTATGTGTGTGTTTACGTTCCACCTGTGTTTCAGCAGGACAGCTGAAACTGACAGACCAGTCAGGTTTCGGGCAGAAAAATGCTACCCAAACAAAAATGTCGTACAGTTATATATCGTTTGTGGCCTCTTTTCTTTGCCTGCCTCTTGAAATCCTCCTCGAGTTTGTCGCTGATGTTGACAGATGGTTTCTAGGTGGGAGCTGAAGGGTCAAACATGCTGATCTGCAGAGATCATTCCATTAAGATAATTATTTTTGTCAGCTGTTCATTCAAACGAATTGACATTTTGTCTAACATCACTTAAAAATGACCCTAAAGTAAAACTGTCTGCATTGCTACCTACAGTTTCATATGAAGCCGGTCTAACCACAAGATCTATTTCCCCCCCGGAAGAGGAGAACACACTGAGATGAGAGCTGTTCTGACTGTTCTGTACATTTGTATATCTGTTCCCGTGATCAGAGGTACTCTCTCAAAAACAGATGCCAAAAAGTCCAGTAAAATACAGGAGGTGGAGGTAAACAAATACATTTTTCATACTGATATACTTTACAGAAGGTTTACGGCTGTAGGTTGTTGAAGTGGTGTTTATGTAGGATTTTGTAAGAGTTGTCTCTACCACTTGGTGTCATGTTTAAGAATGTATGGGGTTGGATTTTGGGATATATATGATAGATCATAACAAATAGAATACACTCTCTTGTTTTGTTTTCATCTGTGTGTATGTGTCTGTCTTAGACAGTGGTAGCGGAGCGGCCAGCGCAAGAGCGGGGCTTGATAGTGTCAGATCCCCAGTGGAGGGATGTAGTCAGAGAAGAAAAGAGATACTGCCCTCGCACCATATCAACACGTCACTTCCAGGGAGCAGTGCTGGGCTACATCACACCGGTGACTCCTCAGTGCTTATTGTATTTCTCTCTGTGCTTCTGTACAGCCCTTTTCTGTATTACTCATCTTTATATATCAACATTGACAGGTTATAATGATATTTCTTGAGTCTGCAAATGATAGAAATCTTGGAGTGCACATTAAAAACATACACAAATGAACTTGGGTTCAACCCCAGAACTTGTAGCTCTGCTCCATATTTCAAACAGCCAAAAATGTTACCATTTGTATTACACTATACATAAGAATATGGACAGCATAGAATGCACTAGTATGGCTGTTTACTGTTTTGTTTTTCTACACATTTCTCTTTCAGTGGAACTCCCACGGGTATGACATAGCTAAGTTGTTTGGGCCGAAGCTGACCTCAGTATCTCCAGTGTGGCTACAGCTCAGACGCAGGGGGCCAGAGAGCTTCCATATCACCGGCCTGCATGACCACGACCCTGGTGAGTGTATCCCTTACAGTGTTTTTATTACAGTCCATACTGTTGTGGACAGAGCCTGGTTGGTGCCATCCCGTTTTTAATAAAAAAGAATAGACCAATTTAATTATCTTAAAATTAAATTGGTCTATTCTTTTTTTTAAAAATTATCTTAATGCAACCATAAGAGGTCACAAGCCAGTGATTCCTTGTGCCGGTCCCAAGTCCGGATAAATGCAGAGGGTTGT
>JBBIGA010000126.1:12419614-12434868 GCA_037576975.1 Alestes dentex
CGTCACGTTCTTAAACACGAGCTGTGTCCGAAATGTGCACTTGTTCACTCGTTCACTACATAGTGTTTGCTATATAGATGGCTAACTAGTATACATGGGGAGGTGACGTTTAGTTAATTTTGGGCACAATTTGACAATTTATCTCTGTCGCATAAACACACGTCTTGTCTCTCTAGTTCAGACACAGCCCGGACACATGAGGCGGGCTCTGGTGGACACGGTGACAGACAGATCCGTCCGCGGGGTACTGCCAGAGCTGGACTGACCGTCGGGTATACCGGGCATTTGCCCTGTGGGCCGATGTCAATTTTGGGCCGGACAGGTAATTTTGAGCCGCGCACCACACCCACCCCCAGACCGCGGCTCAAAATGCCCGGCTAATTTTTGCTTCCAGTCCAGCCCTGGGTACTACTGTCCTCCGCAGAGAGAGAGAGAGAGAGAGTCTCTCCTCCCGTCTCTACTCCCTCCCCCTCGCTCCTCTTCTTGACTTTCGTGGGATAAAAGTAGTGTGCAGTGAGTCCGAAAAGTGCATTCGTTCACTATGTAGGGCACTCAACATTTAGAGCTCAACAAATCGCACATTTAAAGTCGCCGTTTGTAAAAGTGCAACATTTAGATTTAGAGTTAAACATTTAGGTTTTTTAAAAACACATTTAGCTCTAAATGTGTGAAAATTGTGTGAAAATTGCGCTAAATGATGAAAAAAATGACATCTCTATATGTGTTAAGCTGTTTTTACAGACGGCACCCCATAGACTTGAACTTGGGTCTAAAGACTTGAGACTTGACTTGGCCACTCAAAGACTTGAGACTTGACTTGGATTCGAGCACAAAGACTTGAGACTTGACTTGGACTTGGTAAAAATGACTTGTGACCATCTCTGGAGAGAATGGACGGAGACGGAGACGGCGAACCTTCATGCCCGCACCCATGGCCATATTTAGAGTTGATGTTTAAGTTTAGGGAAAAAATAAAAAATTCATATAGTTTTAAGTGTGTGCCATGTTTGCTTAAAACAAACTATATTACAGCATACAAAAACACACCATCTAACATTCTACCTTATTCTTTCTGCTACATCTTCTACAAGCAAGTTCGATGCATTAGGTTTTGTAAGTGTGGTGGCAATAAATCAACAATGCAGTGAAATATGTACTTTTGATACTTAAGTATTTTTGGAAGCAAGTACTTCAGTACTTTGACTTAAGTGAAATTTGATTGTATGACTTTCACTTGTATTGGAGTAACATTTGACTAGTGGTACCTGTACTTTCACTTAAGTAAAGTTGGGTACTTTGTCTGCCTCTGCTGCTATAACAGAGTGTTTATCTGGTAATCCAGATCAGTTTTTGGCTTAAGAAATGGACCTGCTTGTCACAAGTTGGATGGAGAATGTAGGAGAAGGAAGTAGATGCCCAAGTGTAGCGTGGCGGATGAGCCCAGTCGTGGAGACGAACGAGAGAGCTGGTGAACCACACGCTTTACTCTGAGAACACTCCAAACGGAGTAGAAATTCCCACCAAGGAATCCGCGTTCTCACACACACACAGAACAGGGTAGAGAGAGTTGGGAGTTACAAATATATAAATTTTATAGTGTAAACCCTAAATATGCCCCAAAATATGCTCCCAAAACACTTTAATTTCATTTTAAACTCAGCTTAATACATTACCCTGAAAGAAAATGTAAAGGTAACCTTGTATTTGTACCGATACTATACAATGTTACCCCTGTATAAACTGTACTGTAATTCAAGCATGCACGTTTTTTTTTTTTTTGCATGTGCTGTCGTTTTCTTTGTTATAAGTAGGTAAATACGGTAATAAATTGATTTAATTTACAGTAATAAAAATACAGAGCTTTAAGAAGAACAAAACGAAAAACATGAGAACACTGGAGTCGCTTTGGGGGGAAATTATGGACTGCAGCTGCGTCAAAGGGCAGCAGCCACTCAGCAGCGTTCTCGGATTGGCTACTTTCAAACCTCCCGCCTCTGAGTACAGTGGCCCAAGACACGATTTCTTCTGTGATATCCTCCTCATTTTTTTTTTCAGCAGCGTTCTCGGACTGGCTACTTTCAAACCTCCTGCCTCTGTGTACAGGTGACTGTGACGTCTGGGGCTTGTCCGCCACGCCCCCTTGTCCTCCTGCTGGTTGTATGTGTTTGAGCGTGGCAGTTAACAAGGCAATCAGACGCACCTGAACGGAATGAGCCTCTGCTGCTCAGCGCCACCCCAAACATAAACAACCAGCATGAGGACGAGGGGGCGTGTGTTAGAACCTGACTGTATATACACTTTCTCAGTGTTAGAACCTGACTGTATAAACTGGCTCTATGCACCTCTAAAGATCTATCTATCTATCTAGCCTCTTCTCATTTAAATAAAAAACTATATTTTTCTCGGATTATGCATATTATCAGTATTATAAACTGACTGTATAAACTGTATAAGCTGTATAAAGCATTTTTCGACAAGGCAGCATAAATCGATAAATCAATATAATTTGTATTTATATAAATGATACTTACTCCAGTCAGGCTATATCCACTAAGTATCCATGTCTGTCCTTCTGTGGCACAACAGAGTGCAGAAACACCCTGTCCCACAGCACACACAGGTTCTGAAACACCACCGCACACAAACAACCAGCATTGCATTCTTTGCACATGAAGAAATCAAACTGAATTTATGAATTGTGTGCAACTGTTAAGGCCTCTGATAGACTGTACTGTGCAGCAATGTCTTACTCTTCTGAGCTGTGAAATGTGTGAGGATGCGTGCCAGTGAGCCGCTGTGGGCGAGGTCATTCAAAGCTCCCGGACAGTCTGGAATCAGAAGAGCCTGGTAACGAGCACCTGCAGCACCACAAACACTAATCAGTGCCTGAGCAGTTCAGCACCACCCTGATAGGTACCAGCACATTATGATACATGGTAATCAGTTGCAAAGTACTCATAAACAACAGAAAAAGACAGGGATAGAAGGGGCATGCCAGAATAAAGCAAACAGCTTCAAAAAAAGAAAGCATGAAGAAAGTAAACAGCCATAAAAGTGAAAAGGTTTGACCATCAATGGACTCCAGCTTGGCAGGACTGGCGTAGGACTTCATGTTGAAGTCCTGAACCCATCGAGCAGAGCTTTCGTCAACCCTGGCGAAGTCGATAGGTTTCCCCTGTCAAATGTAAATGCAAGACACATGCTATCCTGCACTGACCTTTCATTTAACTCAATTTACATTGTACATTCAAAACATTGTGCATTGAAATTTAAATCTATCATCAATACAGCCCTTGCTCCCTAAATTGTTGTTTTTTTCAGGAAACCATTATTTTAAATTAGGTATTTGTGTACTACAATAAGAACAAAAATGGGCAGAAGGCAGAGGGGCTTTGCTATGGACACACCCACACCCGAATTTGGAAATTGCTTATACTTTCAAGAGGCCGCGATCAATTTCGTTAGGGCTGGTGTGGGTCATTTTAACATAAAATACCAAAAAACGCGTCTTCACAAACATATGGGTGTCATTACAGCCCTACAAATTTGTGAGTCACATATACATATACGCTATATGGACAAAAGTATTGGGACACACCTCTTAATTATTAAATTCAGGTGGTCTCTTACTTCTGGTGAATGACAATCTTAATCCTACAGCATACCAAGACAATGCCGTCCTTTGTGGAGACAGTTTGGGGAAGACCCTTTTCTATTCCAGCATGACTGTATCCCAGTGCACAAAGCAAGATCCATAAAGACATGGCTGAATGAGTGTGGAACTTGACTGGGCCGCACACAGCCCTGACCTCAACCCATCCACCACCTTTGGGATGAACTTGAATGGAAATTGCGAGCCAGGCCTTCTCATCCAACATCAGCACCTGAGCTCATAATTGCCCTAAAGAATGAATGGGCACAAATTTCCCACAGAAACTCAAAAATTGTGGAAAACCTTCCAAGAAGAGTGGAAGCTGTTATAGCTGCAAAGGGGGAACCAACTCCATATTAAAGTCTCTGTGTTTGAATGCAATGTCATTAAAGTCCCTATTGGTGTAATGATCAGATATCCCAATACATTGGCATGCATTTCGTGATGTAAACAATTATTATTGCAGATTACAAAAAAAAATAGAGCCAACTTTGCATTTTGACTGTCATATTCGTGTTGAGCACATAAAAATTGATAAGAAATGAATAATATTATTTCAGTAATATGACTTTTGTAAACATTTTGTTGACCACTGTACTTTTATCCATCCAGAGTAGATTTGGTTTCAACAGTACAGGCAGTTCTTACCCCAGGTGTGGCGGTCTGGATGTTGAACACCGGGCTGCAGAGAGAGAAAGACTGCTGGAAGGACCGGGCACACACTCCTAAAGACAAGAGAAACAGGGTATAGTCACAAAAGAGCAGCCTGTCTCCCTGCACTGCTGGCATTAAGTTGTCTTTACGATTTGATCGACACTGTTCTGTGCTGTGCCCTGCAGTGGGCTGGCGTCTGGTCCCTGCCTTCTGTCTGTAGACCCCAGGATAGACTCTGGGTACCCACGTCTCTAGTAAGGATTAAGCAGTTACAGAAAATGAATGGATGAATGGATGTTCTGAGCTAATTATGAGAGCAGGCTGTTCTGTATGTGTAATTTTATCAACACCATTCTGAGCTGATCTGAGAACAGGCTGGTCTATGTGTCTGACTGTTCTGAGCTGATCTGTGTTTGTGTGTGTGTGTGTTTTAATGGACACTGTTCTGAGCTGATCTAAGAGCAGGCTGGTCTGTGTGTGTGTGATTTGATGGACACTGTTCTGAGCTGATCTGAGAGCAGGCTGGTCAGTGTGTCTGACTGTTTTGAACTGATCTGAGATCAGGCTGATCTGTGTGTGTGTGTGTGTGTGTGTGTGTGTGTGTGTGTGTTTGATTTGATGGACACTGTTCTGAACTGATCTGAGAGCAGGCTGGTCAGTGTGTGTTTGTACCTTGAGGTGCTGCGCTGGCCACAATCAGGCAAGTGGTTTTAGAAGTCATTTTGCTGCGTGACTCTCTGCTCCTTTTGACTGAACCTTACCGAGAGCAACGATAACAAACTACAATAAGATTAAACATTAACTGCGGGTAAAGAGCTGATAAAAGTCCACGGCACACGGTTATAAGGCACAGTGAGCTTTATTTACAACCTCTTTATTTTCATGGTTCCCCCAACAAAAGGTTCCTCTTGAAACCCGTCGCTGTAATTTTAGTTCCGGAACATTGTCCAAGTGTGTGTGTGTGCGGTTAGCAAACCGAATCCACTGTTAACAGAATGAACAAAACGCATCCATCCTTGTTAACCTGCTATGACAGTGTGTGTGAGTGTTTGTTGGGTTTGTGTGTGTGTGTGTGTGTGTGTGTGTGTGTAAGGGTTGGGGTCAATTCAAGAATGAACGTAACAATTCCAACACAAACAAGAAAATGGAATTGGAATTTAACTACCACCTCGGGAAACTGAATTGAAATTAAATTGGAATGCCAGGAAGTGGAATTAAATTCAGTGACATTCTGCTGAATTCCATGTATTACTGTTTCTGAGCAAGCATTTGGGATTACAAGTAGTGACACAGGTTGGAACTTCAATCATAGTGCCTAACAAATAGCAAGCAATGCAGGAAAAATAGTTGAAGAAAGGTAAGTAAATAAAACAGAACTGTACATTAGCAATTTATAGATGACTGACACTGGCCATAAGTATCTGAATGTACTGTTAACGGCAGTATATTTTTAATGTGATAAATGCAACATGTGTCCTAATTAGCTTTAGATTATTTTTAGAGGTCCTGAACTCCACTTTGCATTGATCTCTCAGAAACCTTGTTTTAGTCTAATTCAGGAATATGTTGTTAGGGACATTAATGTGCTGAAGGATACATGCACATGAGACAATCAAAGTTCCTATTTGACTTTTTTACTTATAACAGTGATTTGTGAAATTCACATGTTTAATGTATAAACCATACATTACTCTTTCTTCAATAGTTCATATTTATGTTTCTGATTTATGTGATTCATAATAAGTAATGTACTGTAGACTATTAAACACATCAAGTCACATTCTTAGGAAGTGGAATTTTGTGGAATTTATTTGAACTCAGTTTTGTTTTCTGGTGGACCAATTCAGCTCCAATTCCTCTACCTTTTAGCTGCATGCAATTCTAATTCCTGGCGGTGAATTGGAATTTACCATACATTCTCAATTATACATATATCTTTGAATGGCCCCAACTCTGGTGTGTGTGTGTGTGTGTGTGTGTGTGTGTGTGTGTTCCCCTGGCATGTATCAAAGTGAAACAAAAGATTTCAGACACAAAGCTGCACAGGCAGTGCTGTATTGGCACCTCTCAGTATTATACACACACTGTGATCTTGTAGATTAATAGGTGGAATACTGTGATTAAAGCTTGCTACATTAATATTAATAAACTAAGATATATGTGAAAATACAAGTTTCTTTATTTAGAAACAAATCACCAAAAATATCTTATTTTAAAAAATATTTGTGTCCACAATGTAAAAAAAAAACCCTTAATCCCTCCAACTTTAGTAATAAAGAGTTAATAACACATATGCCTAATTAAGGGTGGGTGATACAGCAAAACAAAAAAAAAGTTTGTTAAGTTGGAACAAAAATACAAAAAAAACCCAAAACCAGTGGAACAACATTTAAAAAATACTAGCAAATATTAGTACACATTACTTAATTAGCATTTCATACTCTGTACTAAATACAATTAAAGAGGGCTATTTATGCCTTGTTTTAAATTAAAGATGTAGTTGGTCAGTGTTCTTTAAGCACAATATGCTCAGAAAAGCAAATTGGGACAGTATGTGACATAACTGATCCTGATAACAATAAATATCGCCATATTGCCCACCTCTAGGCGTAACTGATTAAAACACGGTGCTGAGTACAGCAAATCTAGCTTTACCATTTTACAGTGTAGACAGATATGCAATAAGCAGAATTAGAGTCCTGACGGTAGATGGTTAAACATTTCATTCTACGTTCTGTTCATGAAGGTGGGTATTCAGGTAGAGACAGCAGGGGTTTAAATAGTTATGGCAAAAATACAGGGTCTCATATTATGGCTATATAGTAACAAACGTAGTTCAGTGTCTCAGGGTGGGGTAAAAAGCCCTAAACAGTGAATTAAATATTTAAAAACAAACCAAGTCCTCTAATGCAGTGGTTCTCAAACTGGTCCTCAAAGACCCCCAGATGGTCTACACTTCTGCTCTGTCCCACTGTGTTGCAATCGGGACCACCCAGAGTTGAATGAGAACCAGTTTGAGAACCGCTGCTCTAATAGTTCAGCGTAAATTCTACAATTTTTAACAATTCTTGTGCTTTTCTTCTTGAAATGACTGCCCTGCAGCCAGATACACTGCTAATGACTGCGGCACTTCATCACATCACACATCACAGAGCATTTACATTGCATAGCAGCCAAAGCCTAATGATGGTATGAGGGCAAAAGGATAGGAAGCGCAGGTGCATTTTTGGTGTTTGGGTTCCATATCCAGGGTCTCAGTAAGGTTCCTCCTTTAAACTTCGGAACAGGCAGCAGGTGAAGATCATTCCCAAAATCTTGAAAAGTAACGAGTAAATATAATATAGACAAAAGCAAATAACGTAAGCAGCAAAATAAAATAAAAAAAATAAATAAAAATTTCTTACCTGAAGGAATGCGATTCCAATCCCTACTGCACCTAATATTTGTAAGTGCTGAAGGATAAACTCCTCTAATTTAGAGATACAGCCGCCCTGAGAGAGAGAGAGAAGGGTTCAGAGAGCAGAATAATATGTGAAAACTACCAAATGTAAATGTTTTCATTGTTGTCCATGTGTACTGCAAATTAAAAGCACACAGATCAGGGTTGTCCTGATATTTTCATCTCAAGGAAACAAACTAAACTAGTCAAAACAAACTAGAGATTAGCATATTTTCATTCCAGCAGTTTAGTAGTCAGTTTTCCTTTTTTTTTTTTACTTTACATGCATAACACTTTTCATTCATCTTTTACATGTCATCTTAAAGAAACAATTTAACAAAAAAAAAACAAAAACAAACCAAAACTACTTTTTCCTTTATCTTAAATGTATCTGATTACCTACTACATGTTTAATGCCTAAAGTTTGCTTCAATAGCTTTGCACTAGAGTTACATCTGAAGTAAATTTTAGTCCATTTTAACAAGTGATTTTTTTGCCAGACCATTCCTTTAAGGCTCTGTGTTTTACTTTGCAAAGACTAAACTTAAACATTCTATGTGAAAATGATGTGAGGTTAAAAGAGCGTAGTAATCTCTCTAAAGAGATATTTCTTTCACAGCACAGCAAGTGTTAATGTGAATGTGCGGTGGTGAAATATGTGGTTTGAGTGGATAATGGATGTTTGACATTTACAAACAATGAGTTTGATTCTTTTCCTTGGTAACTCATACTGGATATGTTTACATGTCTGCATTGTTACTGAAACAGCTGTGTATTACTGTCTAAGGCTGACCTCTACTTTGTAGATGTTTGATGGGTGGTCTCTCACTCCACAGTGATCACTGGGGGTCTTACAGCAGCTGTCAGGCACTAACCGCTTGTCAGCATACGTGTGAATCCAGGCTCCCTGCTGCCAGTCTGCCGAGCTGTTACTCCCACAACACTTCAGCTGTGCCATAGAGTAGGGGGTGTGGGAGGAGAGGTAAGACAAGGACATGGACGCCAAAGAGTTAAAGATGTGTAATCAAATGAGCTCTTGTTTGTTTTGAATGAAAACCTTCAGCCTGCCCACTGTGGATAAGACTGAACAGACATTCACTGTATGTGAGCCCAAACATCAGATTCTCACTTTCATAGCTGGACAACATACAAAATAATAGTCCAGTTGTTGAATTGTACATCTTAAGATTAATAACTGAATAATGAGCCTAGGGATCAAGGAGTTAAAAGAAAATCTCTCAGTACACAAGAATGAACAACAGTCCACCCGCATTATCAGATTGCTTGAAAAGCTTCTTACTTGTATCTGATAACAACACAGCTTTTTTCACCATAACGATATTATCCTGCTTGGCAGTGGTTGCTCGTAACAACAATGCTTGCTTTACTCCAAGTTGCTAAAATGACTTTTTTGGTGGGAGGAATCAGCAGCATTAAAAAAATGCACCAACATTATGACCACCCAACCAATATGCTATATGGCCCAAAACAGCTCTGACCCACAAGAGGCATGAACTCTACGCAGGTGCTGTGGTATCTGAATCTGGAGGCCAAGGTAAGACTTTGAACTTTTTAGTGTGTTCCCAAAACCATTCCTGAACAATGTGTGCAGTGCGGCAGGACGCATTATGGAGCTGAAAGGGGCAACTGCCATCAGGGAATACTACTGCAGTGAAGGAGTGTACCTCATGTTTAGGGAGGTATCGTGTGAAACTGATGAACACATAAATGCCTGGACCCAAGATTTTCCTACAGAACATTTCCCAGAGCATCAAACTGCCTCCTCCGGCTTGTCTTTTTCCCCACAGTGCATCCTGGTGCCATCTCTTCCCCAGGTAAATGAAACATACATACAATGCATTTTGTGGCACATTCCTTCCATGAGCAGCATAAAAATGGAGGTGACTTCTGCCACAGTAGCCTTTCTGTTGGTTAAGGCCAGACCGGATAGTCCTCACTGCTCTTCGTTGTTTCAGATTTTGCTGCTGATTTGTGGTTTGGTCCTCCTTTGACCACTGTATTCAAGACTGGGAGCACCCCACAAGTGTTGACATTTTGGTCCTACAAAGTCATCTGGCCATAGCGATTTGTCCCTAGTCAAGGCTGTTCGGGTCTCTACGCCTTCTCATTTGTCCATATCCAACACATCAACTATCAGGACCAACTGTTCAATTACCATATAATATACAGCCATGGAAAAAAAAAAAAGAGACCGCTTTTCCCTTTTTTCACTGTTTGTACAATTTGCGGCAGCGTGTGTGTAAAATGCACAGGTTGCTATTCTTTTCTGAACTATTGCAGTGTGAGCTGTGTAAAAAAAAAAGGTCTCCATATGTGTACCTCCATAGCTATTCTATGTGCTGTATTCCAGCAGCTTCACTCCTGATTCAGTTTCTGATGGGATGAAACAGAGCTCACACATGCACACACTGTGCTCTTACTGTGCTATCACTATTTTAACTGTTGCAAATGTAAAACAATGTAAGAGTATTGTGTAGTTTTACATTTCCAGGTTATAATACATAATTTATATGTATCATTTTTTAATTTTCTCCAAACATTTTTTTTGTTTGGAATTTTGAATCAAATGTGGTCAATAGTGTATAAAAAATAGTGATATGCACATTTTACACAGACACACTCCAACAAATTACAAAAGCAATAACCAGAAGGAAAAAAAAAATCTATGGCTGTACTTCAGAGCTTGACATGGACAGTTGTAACAACAGTATTTGCGTTATCTGTGAGTGGTCATGATGTTTTGGATTATCAGTGAATATGAAACTGTATATGTATATGAAATGTTTAAAGTTTCTATTCTACATTTTTCATTTCTTTGCAAAAGAACACTCTAGGTCAGAGGCCCCCAACCTTTTTTTGCGCCACGGACCAGTTTCATGTAAAACAATATTTTCACGGACCCGTATAGATACAACTAAAAACGAAGTGCGCTTGTTTTTTTACTGATTTTTTTTCTAGCTTGTGGGCTAATGTTTTGACGTACCGTATTACGTGACCGAGATGAGCATTGTTTTTAACTTTCAAAATAAAAGATCTTTCAGATTCTGATAATCAATAAAATATTTTTACTCTGTCTTTCCGTGTGGCCCGGTACCAAATGACTCACGGACTGATACCGGTCCGCTGCCCGGTGGTTAGGGACCTCTGCTCTAGGTCCTGTTTTATTGCAAATTACATCCCTCTCATGTTCTATTGCTTAAATATCTCAGTGCAGAACTACACTGTAGATGCCAATCTTAACTTGTTTTGACAACTCTCCTCTCACTCCCTTCATTACATAACTCTTACATCCTGCTGGAGTTTATCCACAGCTCTGGTGATGTGCTCCTCCCCAGGATGCTGATACTTCTGTACCATGGTCTCCTTCAGGTCTGCTCTAAGCTCCTCATTCAGCTGTACAGAGACACGCAAGGGCATTACATATTTGCCATTAAATATTGTTTCCAACAACAGTTTTATGTATTATATGTGTTATACACAGACTCGCCATACTCCATATATTGTATTTTATGTACAGTGTAGATGTGAAATTTAGAAAACTACAGTGGAGGTTGGATGAGTATAGAGTGACAAAGAGAGAGAAAGAATGGGATCTGACAGTGTAGTAGTGGTTTACCTTATAGCAGAAAGGGAAACACTGGAGCAAGAGGAAGTGAAGGAGGAAGAAAGATAGGATTTATGATGAGGGAAGAGGTCAATGGAAGGCATGCAAACACTGTCATACACTGGGCAGCACAAATCGAATTTTATAAACAAGTTGATATGATATTCAAATAACATTGTGATTATAACCTATGCAGTGTTAACAGGTAATGTAGCTTAAGCTACAACAGTTTAGTTTTAGTTTGTCAAAGTTATGTTAACTCTAACTCTGATTCTAATTCGATTTATCAATCGAGGGTTTATAACATTCATTTGAAAAAAAAAACAGCGGTGGGCTGAAGTTTGCATTGCATGTAATGACCTGGGTTAGTACATTTATGGTGAAGGAAATGTGCAGTGCTACAGTACAGAATCCTAACTTAAATGAGGTGTTGTTCACATGCATCTATAAAGTGTTTTTGGAAGGTTAGGGGGAAGATAAAGAAAGAGGTTTAGACACAACAAAAGAAATATCAGCATAACAAAAAGAAACACAGCAGAATCAAAAAGAAAGGACAGAGAATGCCTTACACGTCACTGAATCTTTCTGAATCAAACTGTAACACAGTGCAAGGACACCCTTTACCTCCTGATAGTACACATAGGCCAGGACTCCAGCAGTGATCTCCAGCAGGAATATTAATAACAGCAGAACAAAGAACTGCAAAAGAAAAAGTCAAAACACACAGTATATGCTAAATTATAAAAAAAACACCGATATTGATCCAAAAAGCCTATAATTCACAAATAAATGAATGAAATGACACAATGTGTAATAGTCTGGTCCCGTAGGATTTCATGGAGTAAAAATACCATATACCGAATTGGGCATGGTTTTTCATTGCGGAGTGAGAGAATACTGTACGTTCACAGGTACGACCTTGCCTTCAATAGAGAGAGACAGACAGGTGTCTATCAGCTGTTGAAAAAAGTGAAACTTTTTTTTTAACTAAGCCTAGGCATAACAGTGTAATTCACATAACACACTGTCTCTCTCTCTTTCCCACACCTCCCTGAAGCTCACTTCTCGTATGGAGACTGCTCACTCAGTCCTCTCCCCCTCATTCCTCTACTCCCTCCATGCCCATCATTCCTCAGCTGTGACTCAGTTACCCACTCAGTGCTCTTAAAGACACACACCAGTTTATTTAAATCACATATGTTGACACTCTCGTGACAAGACTCCCCACACATGCATATGATTTAATTTAGAAAGGACTGACGGGTGACGTCACTGTGCCAGACACAATCAGTAGCCTTTACAGTTACAGTGATGTTTATACTAACACTAATGTTTGCCGACTGAAAAAGTCATGAATGGTTTCTTTGGACATAACAGTAAAAGGAAGTGTTGAGCCAACTAAAAAATTTTCCACAGCTATATTTAGAATGAAGCTTAAGACATCCTGAAAAAAAGCTTTTGTTTGAACTTCTGTCCCACAGGGCTTATAATGTTCATGAAGTGTGGCAGAAAACTTTGTAGACTTTGTAGATATGTGTAATTTGAGTCTGAATAAATGTGCAATTGAATACAATCTTCAAGCTCTAGTGTTTGAATAGTGTTTGTTTTTCAATGCTAATGCTGCACGGACAAAAGTAACTAGATGCATGAAAAAAAAGTAACACGTGTTCAGGGTCAATATGATTCAAATTTTCATTTCATCTTTGAAATTTCATGTGTGATATTTCATGTGAAAAGATATCTTGATTCTGCAGAGCACAGACACAAAGACAAAAATAGACATTTTATTTTAAAACAGATGAATAAGAATAGACAGGATGCACACAGCTCATGGGCTCAATGGGCTCCAAAGACAGTAAAGGAAGACCTCAGGAGAGGGATGTATTAGCTAAAAGGTTTTAAACATTGGAAAAATGGTTCAGATGTTAATTTTTCTGATGTTTTTGATACTTTATTATTTCCTCAATAACTACATTATGTTCCTCACTCACCACTATCAGAAGTCCTCTACTCTCCTTAATGGTGGCGCAGCAGCCCAGGATTCCAGTGAGCATGACGATGGCTCCTGCTGCGATGAGGATGTAGGCCGCTAAAGAATACGTGCTAGAGGAGAGCAGACTGATGTAGTCACTCTTATCCACTAAAGTCCAGAGTCCCACTGCCATCACAGCACCTCCAGACAACTGGGAAAGACAGAGATGAAAATCTATAGTGTAACTTTCGTGACCTGAGGCAGTTAAGGAAGTAATTGTAAATTCTCAAAACAATTTCCAGCTTATTTTCGCCCAAGAGGTCAGTAGTGAACTGAAGGAGAATAAAATATATGATTGTGAATTTTACTGTATATGAAATACAACATTTCAACATAAACCAAAACCAACTTCAGTGTGCCAATTCCCCAAACCCAGATTAAGTCTAAGCCTTCACTTAAAAAGTATTTTCAGTGGAATTCTATCCTTGGCATTGCAGTTCAACCAAGGACTCTAAACTGGCACTTAATCGTCTGTGAGACATTTGTGGACAAATAGGTGATGTTTCAATGAAAATTCATCATAAAGGTGTTTTTGGACACTGACCCAGAAGAGCAGGTTAAAGGTGAAGAGCAGGTACTTGAGACAGATCGTCCCACAGGTGTTCGTCTTTTCCTCGTCTCCTGCCATCCTGAAAGGAGGCAATGAAAAATATGTATTCACCTGAGACACTTAAATCGGGCTGGAACATAACAGCTTCATTTGTTCATACTTTTTATGTTTAGCCATTAACCACTTTCATTATGAGAAAATAATTATTTTAACTTAACTTTACAAAATTCACCTCTTTATAAAGTGATTTTCTATTGCTTTTTTCCAATTTTCTCCCTAATTTAGTTATGCTTGCTAGACCTTCCCCTACCACGATACTGCCAATGCAGGAAGTGTGAAGGCTAGAATGTATATCCTCAGCAAATCTGTATTGTTTTGAATGGCCTCTAAAGCAGAATCATAAAACAGTTCAACACGCTTGCAGGAGACACTTGTGCTTGCTAGCATCATGCTGAGTGATGGAGGGGAGAGAGAGGGCCATCGTCTCCCAGACAAGAAGAGAAACGTCAGTTGTCCTTTCTCAGGTTCCCAGCCATGGATGGCTTTGGCTTTGCCAGGGGTCGACATCATGATTTTCTGATGATAAAGGCTTAGGAGCCTGACTACCTCTAACACTGACTACCTCTAACACTAATATTTAGCACTTATAATAATACTTATAACATTTTGCTTAGGAGAGAGATAGTTCATGAGGACACATTAATAGAAGAACATGCATTATGAATGTCAAATAATGTACTTTTTTTAAAACAGGGAGTGCTGTATTAGTGGCTGCTAAAAGGTTCAGTATCACTGGCACTTAAATAGCATCTTAAAGGGGACATATTATGCAAAACTCACTTTTTGCATCCTTTTGTATTTCCATTTGGGTCTCTACTGCTCCTATAAACACTCCAATCGCAAAAAAACCCCATCCATCCGTTTTCTGTGAGGCAATTGAAAGATTTTGGTGTCAGGAATCATGCTTCTAGGAGCCTTTTGGACGGCTCCCCCATTGTGATGTCATAATGGAAAATTTGCATAGAACCACCCCTTGTCTGTCGAGCCCCACCCACTAGATTAGTTCCGCCATTTTTGTCTGCTGGTTTTACGAGTGTGCATAAGACGCCGAGCGCTATGTCTACAGCCAAAAGCAAGTCACACATGAAGTGTTGTGTACATCTTGCTCTGGGTCCGACTCGGGGTTGAACATATAGGGCTGGATAGAGCCTCTATTTCACGTGTTTTAAACGCGCAGCGTAAGCATGGGATGGGTGGGGCGTGGCCAGCAACAGCTTATTTGCATAAAAGTGACAGAGCCCT
>JBBIGA010000126.1:12434968-12456902 GCA_037576975.1 Alestes dentex
TCTGTTTACTACATTGTAACATTTTTCTGACTGGTGCAGACTAAAGCAATCGAACTATAGGTGTGAAAGCACCCTAAAGCTGGTGATATCTTTTTATGTGAGTGATTTTGTGCAAAGAACTTCATGAACATGTTTTGTATAGCCCATAGACCTATTATAACTACAGTGAGTTTTGCATAATATGCCCCCTTTAAAGATCTCACCAGCTTTATTCTTGACAGTTTCAGTCTCTTTCAAAATTAGCCGTTTAAGGGCTCTGTCACTTTTATGCAAATTAGCTGTTGCTGGCCACGCCCCACCAATCCCATGCTTACTGCCATTTAACACACGTGAAAATGGCAGAAAACAGATGCACTATCCAGCCCTGTATGTTCGGATTTGTGTTGATCTTTGCAGCCAACAATGCAACACTTCATGAGTGACTGTAGCCATAGCGCTCGGCGTCTTATGCGTGCTCGTAAAACCAGCAGACAAAAATGGCGGATCTTCAACAAATCTAGTGGGTGGGGCTCGACAGATGAGGGGTGGTTCTATTCTGACATCAGAATAGGGGAGCCGTCTAAACGGCTCGTAGAAGCCTATGATTCCTGACACCAAAATCTTTCAATTGATTCACAGAAAACGGATGTATGTTTTTTTTCGCGCTTGGAGTGTTTATAGGAGCAGTAGAGACCAAAGTGGAAATACAAATTGCATAATATGTCCCCTTTAAAAAGAATTTAAAGCTGAAAATACTTTTTGCATAACCAGCTTTCAGTCTGTGAGGGTAAATATATACCAGCTTTGCTCACTGTTCAGGAGTGTTTTTTGTCCATTCTTCTTGGCAGATGCGTTCCAGGTTTGTTCAGGTTGGTTTGATGACGCTTGTGAACATGATTGCTAGTTTACAGCAATATTTGAACTTTAACTTGGCCACCGTAGAACATTTTTACTCATCCATCCCAGTGCAGTTTTTGCTTTGCGCGTTATCCTGCTGAAAGACTTTTAGCATACTTAGAGGCTTATCTTGCTATATTTTGCACCACCTATTCTGCCTTCAATTTTAACAAATGCCCAGGCGAGGCAGTGCATGAGATTCAGCTTTCATTTCCTCACAGTTGATCCAACAGTACTCACTGGGATATCCAAACACTTGGATATTACTTTGTAGCCTTTCTCTATCTTGTGCAGATCCTCTTTATCTCTAATATCCTTAGAACGTTCTTTGACGGAATGATTTAAAGAGGTGTTTTATTCAGAAAAAAATAATGGTTTTATTGATTCACAGGAACAGCCCAGTTGTGTCCTTCATTTCATCTCGGTAAATGTGAAGTTTCCATGGCAGGAGTTACTTATGAAAACAGTCATTACATAAAACTTGATGCGATCTCAAAAATAAAACTCTCCTTAATTAATTTTGAGGGTCAGTTATTTAAAACAAGTAATGTCAGTGCACAAAATATCAATGTGTCATTTATAAATCCAGACAAATCTAATGACTTTCAAGGGGTTTGAGTGTTTGAAAGGCACTGTATAGAGTATGGATGGCTGTGCAGATCTATCCATTAACGCTCAGCCTTTATGATATCTGTGCAGTCTTGTGTTCTGTTTTTCGTCTTGGCCCTCCCGCAGGGTGTGTGTGAGAACGAGAGACAGACGTTTACTACTACGTGACCCCCAACTGGGCAGTGAGCCGACAGTGGGCAGATATATCTGTCACTGTGTGAGTAACACTACCCTGCTGTCTCATCTGCAGTGTGGAAATGAAAGGGAGTCCCACAACTGTCCACACAGAGACTAGTTCAGTGACTCACTGGTGGTTTTACACCTGTCTGTTTCCTGGAAGAGAAGCTGCAGGTTATGTCGCTGTTAACACTGAAATGACTGTGGTGTAAATCACAACAGAATGTGGTATCTGATAACGATGGGTGAATGTAAAAATTGTAAAATGGTTATTTGGCATAATAATGTGGTTATTGACAGCATTTATCAGTAGTCTGATCACCAAACTCAGTGAAAACTCTGTGAAACGTCCAGTGAACATGCATTAAATCTGAAGTTGTTCAGGTCCAATTTATGTTTAGGCTAATTCATAATTTAGCCTTGAGCCTCAAATCAATGAAATTAATTTATCTGTATGTCTAACTGTCAATCAATCAATCAATCAGTTTATGTATCTATCTACATTATATATTCAAAAGTTTGAAGACACCGGTCCATCCAAAGTACTTTCTTCAGTAAAGGGTATTGATAGGGGACTTATTAATTCCTCCTTTTTTGCAGTAACAGCCTTTACACAGCAAGAAGGATTAACCCTAGATGTTGCAACACTGTTGTGAGGCTTTTAATGCATTCAGCCACAATAGCAATGAGGTCAGATGTTGAATGATGGGTTCTGGAACACAAACTCCACTTCAGCTCATCCCAAATGTACTAGATGGAGCCCCATCACTCCAGAGAATGTAACTTCTGTCCTGCAGGTCTAAATACTGCAATTGGAAAGCTGAAAATAATCATAGCCCATTAGAAGCGAACCGTCTAGCACTTTTAAAGAGGGCAACTGATTCCACTTTGTAACCTAAGCACACCTTCACAGCAGGTATGATTTATTTCTGTCAAGCCCTGAAACGCAGTCCTGCCTCTCGCAGCTCAGTTTTGAGGCTCTCCAGCACTTTATGGTTGTGATGGACCGGAGCCACACCACACCATGTGTGGAATGTGTGTTATCCGTCTACCGTAATTCAGCACAGACCCCAGTCCTCCACCAGCACCAGCAGCAGAACACACGCTCAGAGAAAACACACACCCCAACCTGGAACTTTGTAACTTATTACACCACACTATGGACATTATTCCACACCACTGACGTCCCCACTCTTTGCAAAATTACACAACAAAACACAGACACTGGAATGTGTTCTGCAAACCCATTAAAAAAAAGAAAGATCCCAGCTAGAAACACTTTCATACTTTGTTCACTTGACTTATACTTCGCACAGAAGGTCATTACTTCTTAAACTAATGAAAAGTTCTTAAAGTGAACCGGATATTCCACCTACCTTCTGCGGTCGGAGGTACAAAATCAGTTAAAAAAAAAAAAAGTGAAGCTCTCTCTGAACCGCTACACAGCTTCCTCCACTAAACTATCTTTAACAGCGCGACTAGCGGTGCGTCCGAACCTCTCCACCACGCATGCGCAATGCGAAAGGGCTCCGTCCACAGAGAGACAGAGATATACACTACTGACACTGTACCTAGTTCTAGTTCCTACCTCTATTTAAGTCTGCGGCTATATTTAATTTCAGTATTATTAGTAGTAGTTGTAATAACAGAAATTATCACTTGTATGTGTATTTGAATTCCTCCTATTTTACCTAAACCTTTTTTATTTTAATTGCCAATACTGTACAAACTCACAGCCATGCCAGTAAAGCCCTTTGAATCGAAACTGAATTGAACTGTTTTGAACGGAGAGAGAGAAAAAGTTCTTGACACGATTGACACTTCACTACCTAGTTCCTACCTCTCTAAGTCTGCTGCTATATTTTATTAGTAGTAGTAGCAGTAGTAGTATTAATATTATTACTTGTATCTGTTTGTATTCATACTGTACATACTTCACAGTCATGTCAGTAAAGTTTATAGAATTGGAGAGAGAGAGAGAGAGAGAGAGAGAGAGAGAGAGAGAGAGAGAAGTGACTGAAGGGTTAGAAATGTACAAGATGTAGAAGGAAAAAAAAATCAATCTTTGCATGCTTCACATTCTTTCACCGCAGGCATTGTTTTACTGTCCTTTATGAGGAATGTGTTTTTATTTACTCTATTGAGAACATAATAGAAGTGTATAGTGGGCTCAGATCTGCCACTAGTACTTGAGAATGACTTCACACTTGGCTCAGTTTGACTTTGCTAACTTTGGTTGTCACCTGCTACCATGTACATACTGCATACCTTTTGGCCAAAAACTTCTATTTTTATCTCACCTTATCCTAGTAACACTGACATTTTGTGAACCCCAGGCACAGTGACGTTAGAACAGCAACAGTGACTTTAATCTGGCAAAAACACTTTGCAGTCACTGAAGGAACATCAAATTGTTGTTTTGGAGGATTTGACTTCAGGATGCAACCAACTCCTGCAACTGTCTGTGCTCTTTGTGAGGATTACAGTGACTTTTGATTCTCACAGTTGTTCAGAGTGAAGCATAGGTGAGGCTGTTTTTGTAAGTCATTCGCGAATGTCAGGATTTTTTTAATGGAAATGTGACCATTGAACAAGTTACAGTCACTAGTGTCTTCAATGAGAGCTACACTATATGGACAAAAGCACTGGGACTTTAATGATCTTGCATTCAAATAAATAGCATAGATTTTAATATGGAGCTGGTCCCCCACTTTGCAGCAATAACACCTTCCACAAGATTTTGGAGTTTCTGAAGGAATATGTGTCCATTCATTCTGTAGAGCATTTATGAGGTCAGACACTGAGGTTGGACGAGAAGGTCTGGCTCACAATACACGTTTCAGTTCATCCCAAAGGTGTTGGTTGGGGTTGAGGGTCAGTGCTCTATTCAGGCCAGTCAAGTTGCTCCACACTGAATTCATCCAAACATGTCTTTATGAAGCTTGCTTTGTGCACTGGGGCACAGTCATGCTGGAATAGAAAAGGGCCTTCCCCAAACTGTGTCCACAAAGTTGGAAGCATGCTTGATTTGCTGAAGAATTAAATTTGCCCCTCATTGCAAATTAGGGGCCAGGTGTCCCAATACTTTTGCTCACATAGTATATGAAATTCTAATGTTAGATTTTTGCCTATTTCCTTCAACGGTAGAAAAGTCATGGTAAGGAAGGGCTCAGCTTAGCCACAACACAACTCATTCGTTGTAAGTAAAACAGTCACAAGGGGGCAGTACATCCATTCTCTCATGTGATAATGATCAACAGCAAACACATTAGTTATAGATAATAGCATACATACAGCCAGCTGGCAGAGCATGTGGCACAGATGGTTGGCACTGCAGCACCTGTGATCTCAGGATACAGGGCAGAACAAAGTGTCCTTAGTGTATCAGCTTCATGTACAGACTATATATAGATGTATAAATAGACCCCCTTCTTGTGCTACTGCCCCAACTGTGGCTTAGTTAGGAAGTGTAGGGATTTTTAAAAATGTAAATATTCTAAGAAATAACATGGTCAGATGTAAAGGCAAGAGATTATTTAATAGTAAAAGAAAGCTTACTCGAAATGAAACCCTGTTTCAATTCCAAATGCTTAAAGGAATACAACATTGTAATCTTACTCCTGTATTGGCATTTTAATCATTTCTGCAAAAGTAAATCCACAAAAAAAAATGTGCACTATGTATTTGACCCATCTGTACACCTAGACAGCATTCAGATATCACATACAATTAGGATGTTGTATGAGTCCCACTCATTTTGTATGTCCAGCATCAGTCCTGATAGTGCATGGTATTAAAAGCCAATTAAACAGAACCTTTATAAATCACTGCCCTTTAGAACAAAGGGGCCCAAAAGAACACTTTAAAACCAAGTCCCTAAAAAAATAAAAAAGCAAATAATGAACAGCAAAGCTGCCGCTCCCCTGTGGTGCTTATTTTCCACTGGAGCTTTCTGAGCAGCTATTTCAATCGAAGCTGGAGGGGAGGCCAGAACACGAGACAGACGGTGGTCCTCAGTTCAGCCATACAGTGTTGAGCTGCGTCTGGTTCTTGATGCTGGTGTCCATTTTGAGCACCTCTCTGATTGCCATGGTAGCATAAGTAGAGGGAGGCAGTGAAAAGTCCATTTTCAGAGCTCTGTATTTACCCTCTGCAGGACAGCATTGGGTGAGCGAGACAAAAAGAGGAATAGAAAAAAAAAAAATGAACATACCATCTGCACTTTATGTAACTCACAACATACTTAAAGTATGTACATTCAGTGTCAATATAGTATCATATACTATTTAAGTGGCATAACCTCCTTGAGCTTTGGAATAAATGTAGAAAAGCTGACCTGTAAGATAAACTGGAACTGGCTTGTTTTCTAGTTTTTCTACATCTGTGTGAATCAGGGGCACTCTGGGGTCATCATACTGGATCACCTCCCTTTCAAAATATTTGAGAGAGAGAGAGAGAGAGGGAGACAGAGAGAAAGTGATGTTATGCAGGAGTTTAAAAAGATTCAAGCATTATATTCCATAAAATAACAGACTGGGTGTACCAGCTGACATCGCTGGGGCGTATGAGGATGCGGCGGTAGGCTCCAGCCAGAGAGTAATCTCGCACTTTGTGCCTCATATTATCAATGTCTAGATTATCAGCAGCCAGTAGGTCTCTGTAGCCCTTCCCCACTGAAAGAGAGACAGAAAGCAGGGAACAGACATTTTAAACCGTGTCACTAACACACTGCTGCTTTGAGGGTGTACAAAACAAAATTCTGAATATATTCCTTATTTCAGATAACCTTCAGCAGAGACCAAGATTTGCTTAAAACAGTCAGAATAAGCGTTTACAGTAAACATCTGCAGAGATGAGAAATGAGGTTAGCTGTAAGCTGACAAGGTGATCCAACTAACCCTCATGTGTGGGGTAGATAACATCAAATCCAGGCAGCGGCATCACGATGTCATGAACGGACTGCTTCTCAGCTTCCTCAGCAGACAGTACATGAGCAGTGCCTGCAGGACACGCATAGCAACAGTTAAAATGAGTGGAAATAATAAAAACAATATATAATAATAATAATAATAATCATCATAGTTGCAAGTGGCAATCTGCAGGTTCAAGCAGAAATAAGGTCAATGAGGCCCATATGCCAGACCATAACTGACAGTTAAGTGAGGCACAGGAATGCTACAGAACCAGAGATCATCAAAAAGCCTAAATCTGTCAAACTTTCAACATGGGTCTTTAATTAAATATACCTACTTTAATAATGATCATGTTTATCTCTAGTTTCAGAAGTGTGTAAGCATGTCCAGGTACTAGTTTGAAAAAATGGTGTTTAGGAATTATGAAACATTTGACAACACGTGTAAATAAAACTTTGCTTGGGCCACTGCGGTGCATCATATAGATCACATCTTTGGCCCACAAGTGAAACTGAGGGTGAAATATACTGTAATTGATTTAGAACTGTTTTAAAAACATTATCACTCCCAAGGGCCAATTCTTCTGAATCTTTACTAATAAATAGAAAGTGCCTACACCCACATTCTATTCAAGTTTAATGATGTTTGGTCAGTGTTAAGCCTGCCAAATGCTTGATAAAATATGGTTGTCTAATGGCAGCCATAAAATTTTATGTTCAGTTAGTAATTAACAGTCAGGGTCTCATGTATTTTTGGACACTGGTGATGTGAAGACTGTCTGAAAAAGTAGGTTTTGCATATTATGCAAATTAGCAAAAAACTGAATTAGGAAGAACTAAAAGGTCCAAACAGCAAATAAGTCTGGCTTGATCTAAGGAATCAAGTTAAAAGCATGAATCATGGCCAAACACGCTGACCTTCACACACCTTCTGGCTCGTGTTGCGTGCCTCAGCAGCGAGACGGACCAATACCTACTGATCAGGTTGCATGTCTCTGATACTTAGGATTGGTCTGACCAGTTTGTTTTAGGGCAGAATCAAAAATTTTAAAAGAAACATAATTTCAATAGTGTCCTATTAACTAACAAATACATAAATAAATAGTAATCATCACAGAAGGAAGTCTCAGAATGTTTAGTAAGTGATTATTTGGGGGCTGCTATGTTATGCGCATAAGTGTAAAGTGTCCATTTGTCATACGTGAACACACCACAATACACAGTGTGAACAGCCTTTTTGTTCTCTGTATTTAACTCATTCACCAAGTGAAGCAGTGGGCTACCACCAACGAGGGGCGGCCGGGAAGCAGTGTGTGTGGATGCTACATTGCTCATGGATACCTCAGTGGTGCCACTAGTGACCCTGGGATTCAAATCCACAGCATTCTGACAGCAGGGGCAACTCCCTAACCACTACGTACAGGCTGCCTAAGCTCTTAGAATACATTAAAAAAAAAAAAAACTTAAAAACCTATAACTATTCAGAAAAATCCCACCTCCTCTGAGTACTAAGTCTCCTTCCACAGCTTTAAGACCGTAGGCCTCCACTCTCCTGCTGACCATGGTGTTCCACATAAAGCTCTGATAGCTGTGGATGTACATGAGCCTGTTGTTGCGAGGGATCTGATGGAAAGAGGAAAGACAAGACTCACGTGATCAGGTTTGTGTCACTAGGACAGTTGGCAAAATAGTGGGACCTGAAAATGAAAAAAAGTGTCTAGGCTGCAAATTTGTGTGCTGCTGTAGGTCAGTGGAGTTGATACCATCTCCAAATACACCATATGGACAAAAGTATCGGGACACACCTGTTTTTCAGGGTTTGGGCTAGGCCCCTTACTTCCAGTGAAGGACACTTTCAGTGCTTCACTTTGTGGACCATGCTTCCAACTTTGTGGACACAGTTTGGGGAAGAATCTTTTCTACTCCAGCATGACTGTGCCACACTGCACAAAGCAAGGTCCATGGTTGGATGAGTTCGGTGTGGAAGAACTTGACTGGCCCAGACTGAGCCCTGACCTCAACCCCATCCAACACCTTTGGGGTGAACTGGAACGGAGATAGTGAGCCAGACCTTCTCGTCCAACATCAGTGCCTGACCTCATAAACAGACACAAATACCCACAGAAACACTCCAAAATTGTGGAAAACCTTCTAAGAAGAGTGGAAGCTGTTATAGCAGAAATGGGGGCACCAACTCCATATTAAAGTCTGTGTGTTTAAATGCTATCCCTGCTGGTGTAATATTCAGGCGTCCCAATACTTTTGTCCTTATGGTGTATATAGAGTTTAAGGCCGTATATGTGTACATACACTCTTCATTTAGACTATTTTGTGAGTGTGTGCGCTCACCAGTCCGAAAGCAGTAATGATGTTGTTCTTGCCGTACTTTAGCAGGCCTCTCAGCAGCTGGCCCTCTACGCAACGCTTGACCGGCAGTTTCTTCAGAGCTGCCTCGGGATCCTGAGTCTGGGCCCATTCTTCTCTACACTTCACCAGATAGCCCTTCTCGGCTAATGGAGGTCAGTGGGAAAGTATGTGTGTGTTGGAGCCAGAAAATGAAGAGAGCGAGAAATATTATTTCAAGCACTGGATCCCTGAGGAAACACAGAACTTATCTACAAACCCCATTTCTTTTCCACATTAAATGATAAGTGCAGTGGCTAACCCCCAGGACGTGGTTTTAAGATGAGGTCCATCACTTCGGTCCAGTTATTCTGCAGGATAGCTCTGGAAATAAAGTAAAGTGTTTGCCCAAATTAATTCATTAATAAACAATTACAATGCACTAGTCCAGGCATTCCCAACCTTTTGTGTTAGCTGAACCTCTATTACCTAATTTACCTTTAGTACTTCTTGAAAATAGGCTAGCATACAACATACATTTTCAGAAAGGTGCCGTTGATTAGAAATATACCACACATGACTACGGAGTTTCAGCCACTAAGAATAATTTAGCTAATTAAACAGTCACATGGTAAGAACATACCGATTCAGTAATTAAAGAGTAGAACACTAATGAAAGCAAATATCAACCAGTCACTTTTCATCTGCGAGGTTACAAAGTAACAAAAAAATGAATAACAATAAATAGATTTTAAATGCATTTAAACTGATTTTTGCATTTATTTCATTTAATATGGCTTATCCATCTGTCTCACCATCCCTTGCAATGCTTCCATGAAACCCTACAGGTTTACAATCCTTGGCACTAGATTAATGAGTTAACCTAACAAATGTCTAGTGGTATGTGTTCAAGTGTGTATGTTACCCGATTAGGTTTGTGTTTACCTGCCGACCTGGTGTGTGGGTACGGCTGTGGTGCCAAACCGCTGCATGCCATAGTAGTTAATGAACCCTGTATCCCTGAGTGATGTCATGGCCTGCTCCACCTGATCATCAGAGCCTGTGATGTTCCTGCAAAAATTGTCTCAATATTACTCAGTTGTTTATTAGACATGAGAAGAATGTTAGAGTGTGCAAAATAATCCTTTATACAGCTAAATATCCAACTAGTAGTCACTAATTTGAGGAATAAGACAGAGTGTTCTGGATGTGTTTAGGGAACAGAATGTAGCCTGTAAAAAGACAAATGTACATGAACCTGAGGGCCAAGTACTACCTAAAATAAGCTGCCCTAACTAAGTGTGCATCACGTTCCACGCTACAGTGAAGTATGCCCTTGACGCACCTACCTCAGTACCACAGTGAAATGGTTCCCCTGCAGTTCCCCTAGTTTCAGTGGGTGCTTTTTATAGCTGAAGTTTCCCAGTTTGAAGTTCATCAGGCACTTATTGAGGTGAGCTAATCTCTCTGCAGTGATTCTGGAGAGATATAATGAAAGACATTCTGAAAAAAAGTCATGTCAACATCGCATTCAGTATAATCACATATCTAGAACTGTAACGCTCATGCTTGCAAAAAGAATTTTATTATAATCCAAAGAAACAGCATCAGCATGGACAAAAGGTTCCAAAAATCCAGACTTTAAATGCAGCCAAATCATTTGCACATCAAAGGAAAGTCAGGTAAAGTCAGGTAATGATTACAAAGCCAAAAAAAAAAACAAAACCCAAAAAACCAGACTTAGAATAGACTGCTTTCAGTATAAGCCAGAAACTGGTTCAGATACTCCAGCTGTACTCACTTTAGCACAGCAATCTCCTGCACTGTGACAGCCCTCTTGTCTTTAGTGCCCATGTAAGAGAAGACATTGGGACGAACCCTGAAAACATACGGGAAGTGAAATAAAAGATAAGAGGGTCTGGTCAGAAGAGAAGAAGAGAGTTAATTATGATCAGGAAAAATTCAACACAATCTAAAGTTCCTAGAAACTGCCTACATTTGACATGTTTGTGTCACATTGATTCCTGTAAATACACGTTAGAACATACGGATATAAAACTGTGTGCCCAAAACCTGGTTTCAGTCAACCTCTTTCAGTCATACTCTTGACTGTACATAGGCATGACTGTGGATGAAAACTTCAGGTCTTTAAACTGCATCGGTTAGCACAAAAACTGATTCATCATATGATTATTACAACATATGCTAACGAGTTATAGTAATGAAGGAGCTTCATGCAGGAGCCAGAATATACCTGAGAAACTTGGAGAGAACATTAATGGCATCCATAGTATCTTTATTCTCCTTGTAGAGCACAAAATGGCAGAAACTTCCACGGTTCTTCGGCCATGAGTGTTTTCTAGGAGCTTCCATGAAGAAAGACAGACCAAAAAAAAAAAAAAAAGTGAGAATGATAAAAACAGAATAATGTGGATTGAGAATCTACAAATAAATGTGATACAAATCTTCAAGTTCTCAAAAATACACTCATCAGCCATAACATTAAAACCACCTGCCTAATATTATGTAGGTCCCCCTTGCGCCACCAAAACAGTTCTGACAGTTCATAGACTCCACAACACCTCTGAAGGTGTGCTGTGGTATCTGGCACCAAGATATCAGCAGATCCTTTAAGTACTGTGAGGGTCCTCCATAGATCACACTAGGTTGTCCAGCACATCCCATGGGTGTCAATAAGATCAATGTCAACACCTTTAACTATGTCATGCTCCTTTTTTTTGCCATGGTGCAGGGTGTCTTAGCCTGCCGAAAGAAGCCACTGACATTAGAGAATACTGTTGCCATTGAGGGGTGAACTTGGTCTGCAACATGAATGCCACGCAAGGTTTCCCACCAGAACACTGACCAGAGCATGACAAAGCCTACTACAGATTGCGTTCTTCCCATGGTGCATCTTGGTGTCCTCTCCATGTACGTGATATCCTCACTACCAGTGATCCTTTTGATCTGTCAGATCAAGCCACCTTCTTTCATTACTCCATGATCTAGTTCTGTAGGTGCTTTCAGTGGTGGACAGGGGTCAGCATGGGTACTCTGACCAGTCTGCAGCCCCGTACACAGCAAGCTGTGAAGAACTGACCAGTGACACCTTTCTATCATAGCCAGCATCAACTTTTTCAGTAATTTGTGTTGCAGTAGCTTTTCTATGGGATTGTACTAGAAGGACGAGACTTCACTCTCCACTTTCATCCTAAGGATCCTTAGGTAAATACGACCTTGTCGCTGGCTCACTGATTACCTCTCCTTGAAGCACTTTTGGTAAGTACTAACAACTGCATACCAGTGCACACCCCAAAAGACCTGTTATTTTGGACATGCTCTCACCCAGCAGTCTAGCCATCACAATTTGGCCCTTGTCATTTATTCAGATCATTGCGGTTGTCCATTTTTCCTGCTTCCAACACATGTTATTCACTTAATCTGTCAGTGGTTTTAAGGTTGTGGCTGATTAGTGTGTGTCTCTGCATGTGTGGCAGGGGACACTTTAACCAGCAACAGTACTCTATTGCACTGTACTCAGCACACTGTATTAGCTGTATAAAAAAATCTCCTCTGGTTAATACACACTGACTGCTAGACAATAGTTTTCTGCTTCAGCCACTCATACTCAATAACCATAACTCAGAAACGACCATCAGTGTTTCACTATTCATTTTACAGCAAACCTCCTGAATCCAACAAATCAAGACCCTGATTCCCCCAACCCCTCTCTTGGAGCTGACTGGAGGGAAAGTTCTTACCTGCAGCTGTTCGAACTTCTGTCCCATGAAAGAGGAGCATTAGAAGGACAAAAGAGTATTACTGAGAGCGACCATTGACCATTGAAGGAACCCAGCGATGGGGCATGAGTCACATGCAGGAAGAAGGCGTGCTCAATCATTTGTGCAGGACACTGCAGGAGTCTGACCTGAGCATTAAATCGACCTGGGACCAAATATACATCCCTCCAACTTGCTCTACCAAGTCATATGAAAGACAAACAGCCCACTATCACAAATTGAAGAGGACACCACTCAACTGGGAGTGATCTTTTAGCCATATGCCAACACCAAACACTCCCACTGCCAAACCGATTAGATGAAATGTTGAAGAAGCTATATGTTTGCACAATCCACTCTAAGCAGCTAGCTAAAGTAGTTTCAAAGCAACACATTTTTGACACCAGGGAACAAAACAAAAAGGCTGGACAAAACCACCATATAACTACACTAATAATGTGCCAAATTATCTCTTCACAGAGGCTTATTCAAGTAGTTCTTCAGGCCTTTCTAAAACACAAGTGTTAAGGTAATCTGAAGCTTGCGCACTAGTGTCAAAGCAACTGTGTCTCATTACTGTTACCAGTACCATTAACAGTTAATAAGAGAAAAGGGTCACTGGACATCTCTGCAATAGCATGACCTTAATGGCTCTTGAGATAGAGGGAATATGTTTCTATGTGTCTTGCAGTCCCTCATTACACAACAGAATACAAGATGTTGAACACATCCAGCACTTTACTGAATTATGCATACTGAAAAAGATTACAAACTATAAAACTACTGAATTAAAACATGTTTGGTAATACAAGTTACATAGCACAAAACTAATATTTTTCAAGCTAACCCTGATCTATGTTTTTTAGCTGCTACTGCTTTCAGTACTGAATGGACCACTGAATGGTCCTCTAGGGTGGAGATTACATCCATCCAGTGTGAATATCAGCAAACACTTCACACTGGTCATCCACACCTACACTCCAGTGTTAAGAATTTTGGAAGAACAGTTAACCAAAGCTCACTTGGGGAGTTTTTATTCAAACTTTCTGGACGGCTTTCACTGCGCTTTGAGTAGTTCTGCTCTGTTAGACTGCAGATTACTGTACGACATGCTGCTTGGGGTTCCTAAGGTCTTCAGACTGAATATATATTTACATTTGTTTCATAGAATAAAATCTAATCTTCTGCTCAATTTAAGTTAAAAACATGGCTGAACCTTGATTCTTCGTTCAACTAAAAACTAGTCTTGTTCATGAAAAAAAAAAAACCCTCAAAACAGCAGACTGGTCTCAGGTCAGCAGCTAGGGTCATTTTCTGTTACTATGGTAACCATGTAATTGGTGAGATTAGTGGCCCAACACTGAATCCGCTCAGAAACATGCAGAAACGCCTTAGTCATGTTGTTCATGCACCTGTACATGCCAACCGTGTCTGATATATATGCAGTAAATGAAACATGCAACTTGATGTCGGAGACAGTTCGAGGGACCATCGAAATGCAACGTGCAAAAAAATAAATAAATAAAAAACCTTAATAAAACAGTCACACAGCCCTATTTGCTGTGCAAAAAAATGTGTGTGTGTGTGTGTGTGTGTGTGTGTGTGTGTGTATATATATATCACACACACACACACATATACATACATACATACATACATACATATATGAATATGAATATAGATGAAAGATTCATCTCGTCAAAACAGTCAGTACCTGCCAGTGCTTTTTTCCCAGCTGCATGGTAGGCCACTATGAACTTCTTGCCATCTCTTTCCTCAGTCTTTGTCTCCAGTCCTGGGTACAAGGTCTTCACTGCTTTATGAAGCAAAGTACGTTTCTCTTTGGAGTCATTTTCCACCTGTGCAGAAGAGCATATTACACACACACATAGCCTACAAAGGAGTCAGATGCCTGCACCGTCATCTCTAGCGAGGATTTCTCAATGTAAAATTCTGTCCCCACACAGCACAAGTTGGACAAAGTATACCAGTGACATTGAGACCCTACTTTACGAACAACTGCTGGATGTTTCAGGCCCCACAGAGGCTCAGGGTGGCAAAGAAAATTTCCTTACTACTGTTAACTAAATTATTAACTATTGCTGTCTGTACTATTTCTGTTGAATTTGAATTTCTCATTTAATTTAATTACTTCTCAAGCTAACATGACCACACTTAAAATCTGCTTGTTGTAAATTTAAGTATGACGATTTAAATCGCTTTAAGAGGCACCTGAGGATGACTTTAAACTATCGTGAAAATCTTCTCACCTCGATTGCTACATTTCCCTCCTTGTTTTTGAAGAGCTGCAGATCTGCAAGCTGTTGTTTCTGATCTTCTGTCAGATCCTGACATTCTGTTGGCTTGACCTCTACAGGTGCTTCCTGAGAACAGTGGATGAGAGACAGAAAAAACAGACAGCTGAATTCAGAATTGCTGGAATCTAACAATACAGCAAAGACCAGCATCAACTTTCTCAGAGCAAAATCTGAGAACTCTCGAATTGTGACCAGTAGCACACATCTTACCTCAGTTTCCACAGGAACTGAGAGGTCATCTAACAGCACAATCTTTCCTTCTTTGTTAATCTCATGAACTACAAAATCAGAATACCTGAGGGGAGAAGAAAGTGTCCTTCATTCAAACACTGCTCAATAATTCACATTGCCCTTCTGTTAACAGTCAAGGCTGTCATCTTGGACCTGTGCAATATTCAGCTAAATTGTAACTGTGTTTACTGACAGCATGTTGCAGAACTTGTTATAGTTAAACAGCTATTTCAGGAAACATTTACCAAGCCATACTGATCACAGAATCGCACAAAAGGTCAGACAATATCACAATTATACAGAATTGGGCTGTCTATACTATGAGTATTTCAAAAATGATGCATAATCCTACATGAGAATGTGAGCTTCTGAGGAAGCAGAGCGCCTCACCCACACTAACCTCTCTTTCAAAATTCCAGAGAATCCTTTATGGTCACTCACAAACTTGTGAATGCCCACATCCACTTCGCTGAGGCCATGCTTCATCATATCCGCAAAGCTTTCTCCCTCTCCATCTTCACCCTCAAGAGCCTCCTCTTCCTGTTCCTCCTCTTCCTCCAGCTCTTCTTCATCTTTCTCTGTCTGTTTAGTGACATGGCTGCCATTCGCTTCATCCTGAACTCTAGCTCTCTTAGCAGCGTGCTCTGAATCCTCTTCAGGACACGTTCGCTTCTCCCCGATTTGAATCGGCTCCGTCACAGGCTCCTTGTCCTCCATTACGACGAAGCTGCTGTCAGTGATAAAGAAGGCGAGAGTTTCAAGTTTCAAGTTTACCGTCATATACAGTTGATAACTGACCATCATTACCAGTTATTACCTTCTTGACATTTTGAGCCACATCAATTTGCACAATAAAAAAAAACCACGTTGACTAAAAGCAGTAACACATTAAAAGTATTCTTGCAGCTAAATAATAAGGTGCATAATAGACAGTGCTTAACATCTGCAAGTATTAAGAAGAGCTACAAAGTTAGGCTGCAGGATGGTTACTTATTGAGGTATCTAGAGATTAATGATCAAAAAAGCTGTTGTCACTGATGAAGGAGGGGAGAGCTTCAAGTTTTAAGTTTATCATCATATACAGATAAACAGTAATGCTATTCTTTAAATTAAGAGCCCTGTACAGTAAAAACACACTTAAGGAGAATAAAAAGTAGTGAAATATTAAAAGTATTCTTGTAGCCACATAGTAAAATAATAAGATGTGTAATAAACCATGTCTAACAAATATTAAGGACAGTTACAAAGTTTGGTAGCAGGATGGTTACTTATTATGGTGCCTAGAGATTAATGATCAAAAAGAAAAACTGTGCTCTCATTTCTTAGTCAATGAGTTTTTGAAACTTCTTTGGGTCACTTACTCTCTGGAGAAAAACTGTCGAAGAGCTGGAAAACTCTTCAGGTTCCAGGAGGGTTTTTTAAGGTTACGACTTCTTAGATGAAGATAGTGAGTACCACCACTGTGAAACAAAACAAATCATGTGGTTAATATCATGTGGGGCAGCTGGTGGCCTGGTGTTTAAGGAGTTGCCCCTGTAATCAGAAGGCCGTGGGTTCGAATCACAGGACTGCTAGTGGCACCGTTGAGGTACCCTTGAGCAAGCTCCCGTCCCCAATTGGTTAAATGCAGAGACAAATGGAAAATTTACACATCTCCAGTATCCAATCTGCCTTTTCCCAGACCCAGACAAAAGGCAGCAGCTGAGTGAGGTGGGGATTTCCTGCTGTCAATCATAAAGGTGGGACGTGAAGGTGGTGGCAGAAGCCAATCAGAACTCTTCAGTTCTGCAGATGCACAAACGTACAGTGCAACTGCTGAGGCCAGGATATGTATAATGAGCCTCGGATCACTTTAAATATTATCTGTAACTCTCCCTCTGCGTAAAACAGCTGTCTGTGCTGGAGTCGGTCATTCTGCAAGCTGAGAGACAAGAAACGTTCCTACTTTGCTGGTGTTGGACATATCACTCTGCTCGTGCAAATGCAGCACGGTTTTTAGTATGTTTACTAAATGAAAAAAGGTTTCTCACCGAGTCCAGCACAGTCCTGTGAGCCGAGCTGCTGCCCTGATCATCAGAGACGCTTCATGACAAACCACGTGTCCACAGGCCTGCTCTCCTCCGGAAGTGAAGTATATAGTCCCGCCTGCAGGCTGTTCATTGGCTCAGCATGAAATCTGGGTTTAGCTCAGTTTCACTGTTACATGATCATCATAGCAGAAAAGACAAATCTGGCATCTCTTCGTTCACGCACAACAACATTAAAGCTCTCAACCCATTCACGTTCAAGAAAATTTCATACGATAAGGAGAAATTACCACAGACCTGGCTCGGATCTGTCTAAAAAGGCGAAAGTGCATTGGATTGCATTTGCCTATAGAATTTTTAAAATTAAGATAACATAAGTAAAAAAAAGGTATGTATTTATCCTGAGGGAAATTCTCGTGTCATTCGCATTCTTAGTGCTACAAGAAAGAATAATAAAATAATTAAACAATAGAAAAATAAAAATATAGACAGTGAACAATTGTGCAACACAAAGGAACATTAATGTAACAAAAACAGCGTAACACTGACATTGCTGTGTGTAAAGATTTAGTGTGATGTGCCAGCAGATTAGTGGTGCAGAATGGTTCATGAAAAGTGTTAATGCAATAAAAATAAATGCAATAAAATAGCAGCAGATGAGAAGGTAACGAGATTAACATTCAGTAACATTCAATCAATTCACAGATTAGTTGAGTTGTGTTGTGTATTGCACAAATCTGATTCAGAACAGAATGGTTTAAAACATAAAAAGATCACCTGAATTATACAGTAGTCTGCAGTGTTTTTCTCTCACAGTCAAATTCAGTTTCTGTTGTCTGATTAACAATCAGTAGCGTTTGCCCCACATTTCAGATATGTTTTCAGGCAGACACACAGAATATTTGAATCAGATATCATTTTTCAAGTTTCAGGATTTCAGGATATAATAGAATTGAAAATTCTTAATGTCTGTCCCGACGCTGGTCACTGTGGGTTGGGGCAGACGTTAAGAATTTTAATTAGAATTATAGGAAATAAGGAAATAAAACGAAAGCCTCCAAGACATGTTCCTCAGCATGTGAATGTGTCCGAACGTGATGTAGTAGCCGTTGGCTGATCGGAGAGGAGAAGCTGCCTGTGGGTGACCCACTCCACACACTGGTGAAATTAAAGCAGGGAGTTTCTCTCCGGCAGATGGGGCTGTGGCTCTGATGTTGATTATTTAAATCCCTTTCCTACAGCAGGACGAGAAACGCTCTCTAGCCGGGGGATGATAACAATGTTTTTTTTTTCTTCCCTGGTTTACAAAATACTAGTTATGCAGTTATGAATTAAATGATTTCTATACAAGCCTAGCACGAACAACATCAGTTTCACAGAGGAATTATAGCACGGCCTATGGTCTATTCCGTTATTTGAGAGGATTAAGAAGGCTTGAAAGGCGGCAAGGTGAACAGATGGATGCACTACGTGAATTTCTATACATCTCAACTATGTGCTCCCTCTGTAATCCCACTGATGGTCGTGGTTGTGTTTATGTGTGTGAACTCGTTCATGTGGCCCAGTGAGGGATGAGGATGCGCGTGCCCGCGCGGCTCCTCCTCCTCCAGACCGCGGGAGCGCGCCTCCGTCCCCCGGCCGCGCTGGAGAGAGACCCGGGCTGCGCTGGCTCTGAGGAGAGGAGGAGAGAAACACCATGAGCTCCAGAAAGGGTACACTAAACACTCTTCCTGTCTGAATTCAGACAACCGTCCGAGTCCTTAAAACACCGCGTTCAGCCAGGCTGTCGTGCTGCGTGACCTTTTTTGTGGCTGTTGATGAAAGATGCTTTTCCCGGTCAGCTAGCTCAACGAGCTCTTCCCTCTGTTTCCCTCTCTTCCCTCTGTTTCCCTCTGTCTTTCCTCCCCCGGTCCTGCCTTCCTCTTCTTCCTCCAGTGATGGCTATCCAGGCGCGGAAGAGGAGGCCGAAGGGAAAGAAGGATAAGACGGCTCACCATCGAAGGTAAGCAGGGGCGTGGGTCGGGGCAGCCTTCACTTGTGTTTATATGTATGTGTTGTTATGGATGTGTGTTTATGTGTGTGTTTTTATCTGTGAGGCTAGTGTAACGTTAGCCGTGAGTGATGCGTGTTCTCCAAACACACGACCGTTTCTGTTGACAGCCCGACGTGAGGGCTGAAGAAGCAGGCTGTTTTGACCTAAAACACACACACACATGTGTTCACACGAACACACAGAGCCGTTTGAGCCTCCCGGTAGGTGAAACGAGGCTCGAACAAAAACGTTAAAACGGCCCCGGTTCACCGTTCACGCAGGCGAGCGAGTCTCGAGTTGCTAATGGCAACGGCTCGAGTGGAAGAAGCGTCGCCTGGCTTCTCCTCACCGGGCTGAGTTTACGGGGAGCACACTGACTGAGGCAGCGCTGCATTATGTAAGTGAACAGAGGGAGTGTTTAATACGTGAATCTAGCGTATATGCGTGTGTGTGTGTGTGCATGTGTGTGTGTGGGAAGGGGGGAAGACAGATATGGAGCGGATTCGTGAGCGAACAGCTAGTGTATTGGGTTTGGAGTGTGATGGTGGGATGTGATGGTGGGGTTTGGAATGCGATGGTGGGGTCTGGAGTGTGATGCTGAGGTTTAGAGTGTGATGCTGAGGTTTGGAGTGTGATGGTGAGGTTTGGAGTGGGATGGTGGGGTTTGGAGTGTAATGGTGAGATTTGGAGTGTGATGGTAGGGACTGGGGTGTGATGGTTGGGATTGGAGTGTGATGGTGGGGACTTGTACGGGTGCTTGGTTGTGTAGCCGTGTGGAGCAGTGTGGAGGAGAGTGCAGAGGCTGGACGGACAGTGAGCGTTTAGCCGGTGTGTGTGTGAGTGAGTGGGGGCTTCATGGCGCGATGCGATTGGAGCGACGTCAGAGGCAGCAATTTGGTGATTCCCGGGCTGTAGGCTCGATCAGGAGCAGGAATGTGCTGGAAAAATCAGCGTCTATCCAGTGCGGGACTTCCCCACGCATCTCTCTCTATGAGCCTGTCACGAAGGCACAGTACAGATAGAGCACTGCATGGACACATAAGACATAGGCGTGGAACATGTGGCAAAATATAGCAAAATATATCAGCAATATATGATGAGGATATTTTCATGATATACATCACAGTATTTCATTTTCTGCGATTTTTGACAAGTTGGAACGATACACATGTTCAGGTTTGTGTGATTTTTGATTCTGAGGTCAGGATTTTAAGACTTTTTTGATATTACCTTTGTTCCGCCAGTGTCTTTGTTCTAAGTTAAAAGCATTGTGTGACTCAGTAGGTTACAATGAGATATTTTGATCACTAACAAAGACGACAAATGAGAGACTGCCTGAATAAACCAGGGGACATATTATGATACCATTTTACATTTCAGCACTTTGTTTTGAATATTAATTCTTTAGATTTTATAATAGTATGTTGAAATTATGACACCCTTAACCAGTATTCAGAAATTATTTCAGAAACTACAGTGTGTGCAGTGATTTACTTTATTGGCATGTGATAAATCTTGCACTGTGCAAAATCCAGTTAATCGAGACAAATTATTTTCTGTTTTCAGTGAAACAGTAGCAGTTGCAGTTACAGAAGCATGTCTGTTTTACATTATGGCCCAGGATTTATCATTTTATCTGATTATTACTTTATCATCTAGGCAATATGCTGGTAATTACAGGATGTGTTACAACACTCACTGCTGTTGGTCAGAATTTGTTGGTGCTTTTGGTAAATAACACTATCCAGATACACATCATTCATAAACTGTTATGGTTCCCAGTGTCTTCCCTGAACTAAAGGCAAGTGAAATGGAAGCTTTACTCAGAATCCCTCCACATCAAGAGCACAACTTCCACATCTTACAGGATCACGCTATAGCTTGTAATTATTGCTTACTTGTTTTACAGCTATACAGAAGTTCCATCACACCAGCAGTACATCACTGATTGTATGAAGTATATATGTATGTGGTCTCTGCTCTTGAGTCCACCTAAAACATGCATAATGTTAGGAATAAAACAGGGCCACAGGGCTTCCAGTAAGTTCTGCTCAGACTGAAGGCCTTGTTTCTTCTGGTGAGAAGCTAGTGCTCTGCGAAAAAGGCTTTTATAACATGCCTCTCATCCAAACCAAGCTTTCAGATGCTGAAATTAAAAAAAAGCCAGGTTACTCACACACTGATATGCCAGGTTCTGTAATGCAACCCCAGCTTGAGTGTGTTGAGATTACAGATCTTATGAATGCAATGTTGAGAGATCTTTAGCATGTAAATGTTTCCTTCCAGAAACGAATCATCCTTGGCAAAAAAAGAGTAACTGATGTGTCAAGGGTTCACAGGCAAATTGCAATTAATGTTGTTGACTTCACAAGGACCATTCTCTTCTCTCTGCGTATTGCATGCATGCCGCTGTACCTCATGGTCTTGTACTGTCTTTAAATGTCATGTGTATAGGCCACTCCCTGCTTGACAAAGTGAGTCCTCAAAGCGTACAGCCACAACAAAGCATGAATGAAAAAAATGAGAACCGTTTCAGTTCTCTGCAACAGTACAGCACACACACACACACACACACACACACACACACACACACACACACACACACACACACACAAACACACACACACACA